>CAUYON010134020.1:0-38191 GCA_963573935.1 Arctocebus calabarensis
CTTGGGGATGTGCTCTGTACCTGTTATTTGTATCCTTGGGGTCGCAGTTCGCTCCAGCAGGATTAATGTGCATTCCTCGACCTTGTCTCTTGGCTCAGCTCCAAACTGTTGGCTTTCTCGCTAAATTTCTGTCCTTTAACTCTCCTTCTAGATGGGAGTGTCTGCAGAAAGCTGGCTACAGACCGCCATCTTGGCTCCTCCCCTTTAATTTTTTTTTAATACTTTTTTTGTTCTTTTTTTGTAGAGACAGAGTCTCACTTTATTGCCGTCGATGGAGTGCTATGGTGACAACCGCTCACAGCAACCTCCAGCTCTTGGGCTTAGGTGATTCTCTTGCCTCAGTCTCCCGAGTAGCTGGAACTATAGGCGTCCACCACAATGCCCGGCTATTTTTCTGTTTTGCAGTTCGGCCACGGCCGGGTTTGAACCCGCCACCTTCGGTAGATGGGGCCAGCGCCCTACTCAATGAGCCACAGGCTTTTCTTTTTTTATCATTAAGACAACCTTTCTCAGAAACTCTCCCAAAATTGACTTCCCTCAAATCATTGACCGTAATTAGATCATATTTCCACTTCTAAACCAAGAATTGGCAAAAAGAATGGAATTATCATGGCTGTCCATGGTAGCTAGAATTTTCCTCTAAGACAGATTCCAAAGGGGTGGATGGATAGATCTCTGAACAAAATCCAGATTCTCCCAGCAGAATAGGAGATGATATTTATGGTAAACAACCATATCTGCTACAAACTGGTTGGCAGTTATCATGAGCCCTCTACAGGTGTATTGTCACATTTTTATCTAAGTTTATAACTCATTACATGAACACCCATTTTGCTATGTTGATAGCTATCAGCTAGAATGCTATATTGAGATGATTTGTATTGATGTGGTATGGTACAGGATACATTTTTCTCTGGATGATAGGCAGGAAGCATAAAATATTACCTAAGTGTATGTACTGGAACCCATAAAAACCTCTTCTCATGAGTAAATTAAGCATTCAGGAAATGGAAACATCGGGATAAAGAAGGACTGAGTGGATCTTTGCTTATCTATGGACAAAACGTATAAGTGTTCCTTGCCTCAGTAGCAACAATCATACAATCTATCAGATCCTGGTTTCTAGATTCCAGTGAAGAAAATGTGGTTGATATATACAATGGGTGTTATTTGGCAATAGAAGAGAAGGAAATAATGTCATTTGTAGCAACAAGGATGAAACTAAAGGCCATTACGTTAAGTGATATAATCCAGGTACAGAAAGACAAATATTGCACATTCTCACTAGTAAGTAGGAGCTAAAAACAATTGATCTCTTAAGAATAGAGAGTAGAATAGTGGTTATTAAAGGCTGGGAAGAACAGGGGAGGGGGGAGCAAAGGAAGAAATTGGTTAAGGGATACAAAATTATAGGTAGATAGGAGGTATAAGTTCCAGCGCTCTGTATAACTGTAGAGTGAATATGTTTAACAATAATTCATCATATTATTTTGAAAAAGCTAGAAGAAAGCATTTTGAAAGTTCCCAACACAAAGAAATGATAAATGTTTGAGGCGATGTATATGCTGCTAATTTCCCTGGTTTGATAAAAATATAGTATATTATATACATGTATTGAATATCTCTTTTAATCCCCTAAATACATACAATTATTATGTGTCAACTAAGAATAAAAGGGAAAAATAATTCATCACCAATAAATATGCATATTATTTGAAAGGAAGTGAGGCTAGCCAGATGCCGTGGCTCATGCCTGTAAACCTAGCACTCTGGAAGGCCCAGGGGGGCGGATTGCTTGGGCTCAGGAGTTTGAGAACAGCCTGAGCAAAAGTGAGACCTCATCTCTAAAAATAGCCAGCATTGTGGCCAGCGCCTGTAGTCCCAGCTACTGGAGAGGCTGAGGCAAGAGGATCACTTGAGCCCAAGAGTTGTGGTTGCTGTGAGCTATGATGCCACACACTCTACCCAGGGTGACAAAGTGAGACTCTGTCTCAAAAAAAAAAAAGAAAGAAAGAAAGGAAATGAGGCTAGTGTTATAACCGATTTACCTTTGCTGGCTGGTCCTCTAGAATGAGGAGGCACAGGGCTGGAACTTTTATGGGTAGAAGCAAGGCCAAGAATTTGTGGGTTTTCCCCAGAGGAGGAAGTGGGGGAGTCTCCCTTTGGGAGGCTGTGAGAAGCCTGTGTGAGAATGTGGGAGGCCCACTGGGCAGCGAGGAAAGAGAGGACAAACAGCAGGGAACTGAGGAAGAGTGTGGGTGAAAGCATCACCCGCCCGGACGCCCCTCCAGGGGCTTCTGCCGAGGATTCTAGACAAGCCCAGGAAAGAGGAAGCGAGAAGGCAGGAGTTTGAAATCTCACAGCTGGGCCACATACTGGGCACTGTGCTCCGAAGTCCCTCTGCCTTGTCATTCTTTCAAACCACAAAATCTAAATTAGATATAATACTGGTCTCAAAAAGACCAAATGTACCGAAAGCACTATTTCCCATTTTTTGTATGCAACAGGCGAGACTCACGTGGCAGCAGTCAGGAAATCTGAGAATAATGACCCTGACAGCTGTCGACTAAGAGCTTTCTAGGTGCCTTTTACCTATTTTTTATTTTAGCTTCTTGGCAAGCCTGTAAGGTAGTGTAACTGCTCTTTTAACAGCAAATAATTTGAGACTTGGAGATAGTCAGGGAATTCTCAAGATTTCAGACTGGCAAAGGGGGAGAGCCTGGATTTGAGCACTGGCCTATTGGATTCTAAGCACAGACTATTCACCAATTATCCATGTAAGCTCTTCATGTACCTTGCTTGCGCAAGTCTTTTGGTTCTTGAACCCACACTCGTTTGTATATTATACAGGCAAATTGAATCAGTTTTCTTAAATTTTGTTCACATGACTCAATTGAGGACCTTATAAAAATATAGATTCTGATGCAGTAGGTGCTATGGCAGCAGTAAACTTCTGGTGATGTAGATACTGTTCTTCCAAGGACCACATCTTCAGAAGCAAGGGCTTAGAGTCCATCAGTGTTGAGATATGGGTCCGTAAATGACATCTAGAAGGCTGTTAAACAATTCAGATTCAGTGGGATGTCAAATGAGTACATCTGGGGATGGATTCCCAGGTACATTTTATTTTATTCTTTTCTGTTCTATTCTATTCTAGTCTAGTCTATTCATTCATATATTTTTTTAAAGACAGAATCTCACTTTGTCACCCTTGGTAGAGTTCCATGGCATCATAGCTCACAGCAACCTCAAACTGTTGGGCTCAAGTGGTCCTCTTGCCTCAGCCTCCCCAGTATCTGGGGCCACAGGTGCCTGCCACAATGCCTGGCTATTTTTAGAGACAGATCTCCCTCTGGCTCAGGCTGGTCTTGAACTCCTGAGCTCAGGCAATCCATCCACCTTGGCCTCCCAGAGTGCTAGGATTATAGGTGCGAGTCCCCAGGTACATTTTAAACAAAAATCTCAAAGATGCTTTTGCAAGCCATCCTTGCACCACACTTTAAGAACACTGAGCTCAGTGGCCTTCAAGGTGCCTTTCTCACTCTAGACATCTTGGAAGAGATGTTCAAGGCTACAATGGCACAGATGCCAAGAGTAAGGGCTAATAGGTACAGTTAGCCAGTAGCTTACATCAAGCCACCTCTTCTCCTTGCTGTTTACTTGCTTGTTCTTAGAGCTTTTAGGGAAGAAATCTACAAAGCATCAACTGGAGAAACAAAGAGAGTCCTCCGGGTGGCCTCTTATGAGATTATTGCTTAAAAAGTGACAATGGATGTCTATGTCTGGTATAATTCAGTAATTGGCTTTTATTCTTTAGTAAGCATCATTTTTTTCCTCTGAGTCACATAAAGACAGGGGCATCATTATCCTCATTAAATCCAAAATCATGTGCGAGTAAAGGTGATGAGTGGAAGCAGATGAGGGGGGGTGGGACACAGGGCCTTTCATCACGTGGGAAAGGCTGGTGGCCTGGAGCAGCGGGAGCCACCGCTCTCCAGTAAACAAGATACAGCACAAATCATCTCCTGTTCTGCAGCCAGCTGCAGGGCTGGTTAAGCAACCGGCAATTTTTTAAAATTTAATCTATTATTTTTAGAAAAAAATCAGAAGCTATCTTGAGAGCTTAAAGATATGAGAGTTTTATGTCCAAAAATGCCAAAAGTAATCCTCCCATTCTGCATGCCCTTTTAAAATGTGATACTACCCTTCCTCTTAGGGGTAAACTGAATTGTATCCACTAAAATTCAAATATTCAAGCCCTCCCCCAAGCTCCCTAATTTGGGGAAAGGGTCTTTAAAGAGCTAATTAATGTTAAATGAGGTCATGAAGGTGAAGTGCTAGGCCAACAGGACCAATGTCCTTACAGTTAGAGGAAGAGACAGTCTGTAGTAACTTGTGATGGCAGCTCAAGCTGACTGATAGATCTCTCATCAAGAGGTAGAGTCTACTTCTCCTAAATGAATCTGAGATAGCCCTGTCACCTGCTATAAATTGTGATCGCAGAAGTGACACTGTGTCAAAGCCCTGGCCAGTTCTTAAGAGAACTTGCAATTTTACTTTTCACCACCTTGGAGTCTTGAGACATCAGGTAAAGTGGTTACTGCTGAAAAACTCCTGTAGAGAAGCATTTGAGCTTGAATTACAAGGTAGAAAAGGTCAATGAAAATGGAAAATCTACAGAAAAGAGAAGACTGAGTGTTGCAGGCCTTCTCACTGAAGAGTCACACACATGAGTGAGGTCATCTTGAGTCTTACAGGTGCATGAGTGACATCAAAAGACACAAGATGGGTGGGAGGTGAAGCATCCTGGCTGAACCCTGCCCAGCCAACCAATAGAATCACAAACAAGTACGATGGTCGTCCCGCTAAAATTGGGGGCAGTTTGCAACGCAACACTAGATAAATAATACAGGGGGAGTGAAAAAAAAGGTACTTAGGGCAGAATTCATCCAGAGAATGGTTTAAACAATGGCACAGTGGTAGAAAAATACAATATAAAGAAGGTGCCAAGAAAATGTATACAGATTTTAAGAAAGAAAAAAGTATTAAAAATGTAATACTCAATATATACTGATAACAAAAAATGAACACAAGTCATATTTGAGTGCCTCTTGTAATCCCACAAGTCAAACATGACTTGAATGTTACAATTTTAATCAGTTTTTCCTTTCTTAAAATGTGTGTACATTTTTTGACATCCTCTGCATATATAGGTTAGCAATTTGGGTTGGGAAAGCTTTAGGAACATGACAAAATAAGAAGATAATGGTAGAAATGTAGGTTGGGGTTAGACTGTGGAGAATTTTCACTGTAATACATTTTTGTTAAGCATTTACTATGTGTCAGACACTAAGTCCTTTCGTATATTAACTACCTAACCCTTATGTAAAACCCAATGAGGGAGGATGGGTGGAGGGAGGGTAATTGGTGGGACCACACCTATGGTGCATTTTACAAGGGTACATGTTAACTCTACTAAGAGTAGAATATAAATGTCTTAATACAATAACTAAGAAAATGAGGTAAAGGCTATGTTAACCAGTTTGATGAAAGTATTTCAAATTGTATATAAAACCAGCACATTGTACTCCATAAGTGCATTAACGTACACAGCTAAGATTTAATGATTTTTAAAAACCCTGTATGTAGGTTATTCTATTATCCCCCATTTTACAGAGACAGAAACAGAGGCTCACAGGTTAGGTTACTCGAAAAAAATTACACAGAGGTGAGTCTTGGACTTGTACACAGGCACTCTAACTCCGAATCTGTGCCTGTAACCTCTACAGAGGATTGCCTACACTGAGATATTTGGACCTTCCTGAGAAACATGGAGTTATTTTAAGCAAAGGATGGCATGGCTGATGCAGAACTTTAAAAAGACTAAGCTGGCAATTGTGGATAGAACATGGAAATTGAGAGAATAGCTAGGGTGCTATTGGAATACTCTAGTTATAAAATGATAAGAGTCTGTACTAGTTTGAAAATAATGAAAAAGGAGGTGAATCAGAGAGATTTGGGAAAGGCATTATTAATCCTACCCAGGGAATGTCTGGATATGAGACACATTTTTTTAAAAAGATGTGGAGCCAGAACTCATGCCATCTTTCTGGCTTTTGCTGAGTGAGAGAGCCGTCATTTCTGTAAAACGCACAGGGCGCAGAAGAGGGAGAATTGGCATGGAGACAAAGATAATGAATTTAGTTTGGGACCTCTTAGGTGGGAAGTGATGGTGGAAGATGTCTGAGTGGGACCTTGGGACAGTGGCTAAGGCCACCTGTAGACAACAGGCTTGGAATCATCCACAACTAAGCAATTTACCCATCCAGTGTGGTCAGTTAGGTGTCCTTGGCTGCAAGCAACAGAAACCAAATCTGGCTAAAAGGTAGAAAATGCTCACAGAAACAAAGAGTCCACTGAGGACATCTACTCAGAGGAGGCAGGGACAAGGGCAGCCCGGAGTTCCCAATGGGAGGAGCTCCTAATATCATCAAGATGGAATGAGGCCCCTCCAGTTTCTCTTTCTACTCCTTTGGAGATTCCAAGTACTGAAAGGGAATCCAGTCAGCTTGGTCACCAATGCAACAGTCCCAGAAACAATCATATAAGTGAACTGTTAGAACCAGTCTCCTTTCCCCTGGTTTAAACAATCTTACCTAACAGCATTTGCATCTACACTGTTGTGTAACAAGTAACCTTATGGTGTAATGTCTTTTAAATAGGAGTTAGATAGGAGGAAAAGCAACCACAATGATCTTATCATAACACCCATCAATCTTCCCTGACAAAACACCATCACCCCATTGGGAGCTAAGGACAATTTTTACTTCAATTCAAGGTTATAGTGCACAGGCAAGCAGTGGAGGTGGAGGAGAGGCAAAAAGAACACCTTGACTTTCGTTCCTAACAAAATGGCACATAGAACAGGAGAAGGGAACCCACTGTCAAAAGACGAGGCAGAGGTCCCAGGGGAATAAATGCTAGATGGCCACAAATCAACGTTCCCTCCATTGAGAGAAAGTGTGGAGAAGAGAGGGGAGAGCTGAGGGCAACAGCAGAGTGCCCAGCTATTGCAAGAGAAAGATTTAATGAGGGCAAGATGAAGGGAAGCTGAGGAAATGGAACAGAGAGAACAAGCAGAGGAGTTTCTTAAAAATCAGCAAACCGTGAAGGTCAAATGCCGCCCAGGGATCCGAGGTGATGAAAGATGATGAGAGGTAATGAGGAATGATGGAAAACTCTGGGGTTGGTACTGCAAGTTATTGGTGACATTTGATAAAGAAGGAGTGACAGAGGAAGTGAGGAAGAGCGTGCGAGGGTAAGAAGACGGATTAAAGAGGCTTGGGGAAGATAGGAGCCCGCATCTACTGTTTGCTCAGAACAGGAAGGAAAGAAGCCAGGATGTGTTTGAAGGGGTCAGTATTACAGTGATTCTCAGAATTTGGCTGTTCCATCCTATCTGGTCAAAACTAAGTAGAAAATAATACTTAGCCCAGAACTTAGTAATGTCTTTTCTCTGAAGGTCTTGGTAAAAATCGTAGTGACGACAATAGGAAAGTGCAAATTGATGTTTCAGTTTAATCTGTTTCAGAAGTTACAGAAAGAGGATATTGGTCTTACTTGACAGCCAACTTTAAAGGCAAAGAAGACAAATGTCTTTTATACGGGGGGAGGGAGGGGGAACCAATGCAATAGTCCCAGAACCTAATTGTATAAATGAACTGTTATGATCAGTCTCCTTTCCCCTTGTTTAAACAATCTTACACAAACAGCATTTGCATCTATAATGTTGTGTAACCAGTAGCCTTATGGTGTAATGTTTTTTAAATAGGAGTTAGATAGGCAAGAAGCAACCACCATTATCTTATTACCATAACATCCATCAGTCTTCCAGACAAAACATCATCACCCCATTGAAAGCTAAGGACAGTTTTTACTTAAATTAAATACAAGGTTATACTGTTTGGGTGCAGTGAAGGTCGGGTGGGGGGATTTTCATTTATTCCACGGCACTCAACGCTGGACCTCTTCCAAGAGAGGAAACAAGACTAAATAGATCATTTGTTTTATTCTGTTTGGGCATTTCTTGCATCGCTCCCAACTGTGGCTTATAGACACAAAGCCAAACTCAGAGTCTGGCTGGAGCTGGCTAAACTCCAGGTCAAAGGAATAAACAATTTGAAGCTCTATTTGAGGATTAAGGCGAGCCACACAATTGAAGGACAAAATGAAATTCTGCTGTGAATGTGAAGTTGCAAAGAAAGAACCAGGTAGGAGTGTTAAATGATTTGGTTCTCTCCCACAAAACTGCAGAAGACACAGGGGAGGGAAATGTAGATTGGATGTATATCTATAAGAAATGCGTTCATTTCTAAAGGTTACATACTGAAGGAGGAGCCTGCAGCATGTGGGCACCAAGGGACAGCCACCTAGTGACAGGTGTTAAAGAGTCTGGCCATTTGAATGTCATGGGATGTGTAGCTTAGATTATTGCTTCTGTCTGCTCTTGCTGGCATCAAGAAGGCCGGCCAACACCAGCCATGCACACTTGGTGACAACTATAGTTGGTATTCCCAGCATATCCCACTGGCAGAATGGGTCTTTGTCTTGAATCACTTTTCTTTGGGTGACATCCTTTGTTGGTCCCATCCAATGTGCAAGGAAAGAGAAAAAAACAGTAGAGGCTTGGCTTAGTTTACCATATTAGTTGACACTGTCTTCTTATTTCAGAATTGACAAGTCATGCACAATATTGCTCAAAATGTGGCTTTGATAGTACTGGGGAGAAAAGTACCATGAATGTCAATCATGAAAACACAACCAAAGAGGTAAGTCAAACTTCTGAATGTCTGTTATAGATGGGGAATCTGAAGTAGGAAAATAACACAGGATTTTTCCCCCTAAAAATCATCGGCTCCATTAGGAGACTGAAACCCTTTAAAGTAGGATGTTTGTACCTTTCTCTTAAAAATTCGTTTAACTTTAGAATAACTTCACTAAAAACTTAAAATTATAAATAATTAACCAAAGTCTTTGAGATAGGAATCAGTGTATCAACGTTGTGATATTAGACAATAGTTGTGCACAATGTTACCACGGAGAAAAGTATACAAGGGACTCTCTGGGTTATTTGTTACAATCGCATGGGAACCTATAACTATCTCAATGAAAAATTCTAAAAGTGATTGAGATAGAAATGAATACCGGGCATCCCGCATGCTTTCATTATCTGGATTCAGCTACATTTCCTGATTTTAGTTTGTTTCTCCAGTAGTTTCTGGAATGCCTCCCCCTCTTTTTTTTTTTTTTTTTTTCCCTTGGAAAAGGCAACTCCCAGCTTCCTGAACACACTTAGCAAGCTCATTCCCACCGCTGGGTTTCTTGCTCCACCCACTCCATCTCAACCTCTATGACTGGATGAAGCCACCATACTGTCAGTAAAGCGGTACTTACCACATCTAATAGTCATGAACTAATAGTTGGCTATTAGCTCAGGCACCAGCCAATCAATATTTATTAAGTAACTGCTAGGTGTATAGTATGGCTCTTACTAGGGATGGGTAAGTTGGGAACAATATTGAATTGGTTTCTCTTCCCTGCTCTTTGGAAAGGGCCAGTGGAAGAAAAATAACAGGAAAGTAGCAATAAATAAATAAATAAAATCATGATGAGCACTATGAAGAAAGCTATCTGTTAGACGGAAGGACGTGACGTTAGCTCGAGTGCTCAAGGAAAGCTTCTTAAGGAGAGGGCATTTGAGTTGTGACCTAAGGCGTAAGGAGGCAGTGGGAGAAGACCCTGGAGCGAAAAGCAATATCAGACACAGGGACCCAGGAACAAGGATGTCCACGCTGCCCCATAATTGAACATGAATATTCAACAGCACTGTAAAATAACTAAGCGGTTTTCTTTTTGTGGACTGTGTTTCCTTCTCGTCACAACGTTCCTTCGACAGGACCCGGGAGGAACTGGAGGCCGAGCCTCCCGGTAGCTTCTTTCCCTGTAAGGGAGACTCAGACTTTACAGTTTCCCAGGCAGCCCCTCCTCCCTTCACGTACACAGTGTGGCACGGCCACCTACATGCCAACGGGAGATTGCAAACTGATCTTCCCAATTGCTCTCATCAGGAGAGGCGACCTTAATTCTGAGCTGCATCTAAGGAAATTTATCACATTTCTTCCTCATGGTTGGGGCCCTGGGCTAGAACACTCCCTAGTGTTCTACACCAAAGGCAACATAAATTATGTCATTAAAGTTGGGCCCCTACAAACCTAACTTGAAAAGGAGGACTGGATAAGGAAGATCCAGGTAATAAAGCCCTGGGCGGGACAGTAATTTGTCGCCTTGCCTCCGGGGTCTGTGCCTCTCTGCGCACAAGGTCCCATTGGCTGTAGTTACCGGCTGAGAAGGGCTGGATTCCAAGGACTCTGCGGGTACCTTACGCTGTCACCGCAGCCAGGAAACCAGTTTTCTGGATTTCCTTGTCTGCCATCTGCCTGAAGAGACCTACGCCGCTCTCTGTACCCCAGGCAGGGAAAACTCGGCTCTAGGACACCCAGCAAAGCTCTCGGAAAGGTGCTGTGCCCTTTCCCGGCCGCGTCCTGGCACCGTTATTTCCCTGACCCGAAGGGGTGGGCACTGTCCCAGGGCGCCCCCTGTCTCTCCCACGCGGCAGTCAGGACTACTTGTATGCGTCTTAGGGACGCCCCACGAGCCCTGAAGTACCCCATGGCCTCCCCAACACACCCATTCCGGCGACCCACGTGCAGCTCGGCCCGGGCTGGCACCGCACCTTGGGGTCAGCGCGCTCCCGGGCGCTTTCGGGGCGCAGCCCCAAGACGGGATCCCCTTGGGGCCACATCCGGGAGGTCGCGGGAGGAGTGGGGGCGTCCCGGAGCCCGGGCGCGGGGACGCGGCGGCCTGCTGGCACACAAAGGAGGAGGCGGGAAGGCGGGGCGGGCCGGGGGCGGGGGCGGCAGGAAGGGGCGGGGGCCAGCGCGGCGCGGCGGATAAAGCCCCCGCCGCCGCGGCCGCCCAGCTCGCGCTGTGGGGCTGCCCGGGTTGCGCGGCGTCTGCAGGCGCCACCGCCGCCTCCGTGCGTGTCCTGACCCTCCTGGCCGCCGCCGCCGCCGCTCTCCCTCCCCCGACTCGCCCGCCCCGCCGGGACCCGGCTCCCGCTCCGGCTCTGGCTCCGGCCGCGCCGCGCTCCGCGGCCGCCACCTGGGGATCCGAGCGCCAGGCGGTGAGTACTGGCTACGCGGTCCCGGGCGCGGGAGGGGCGCGGCCGGCACTGTCCCCGGCGCGGGGGACGGTCCCCGGGGTTCCGCGCGGCGACCTTGCTCCCGGCCCAAGGCTGCGGGGCAAGCGCGACCCGGGGCGCCGACGTCGAGGCGGAGGGAACTTTCTCAGCCTCCCTCTGGCTGCCTCGGCCGAGGCTGGGTGCGCGCCCGGCTTGTCGGTCCCGCCCGCTGGGAACCCGAGTAGGACCTGGGCAGGGCAAGGCGGGGCCGCGCCGGCTTGGCGTCTAAACGTGCCCACAGCTGGGAGCCCCGGGGCCAGCCGCGAGAGTCCCCGAGCAGTGTATGCCTTCTGCCAGTCCATCCGAGCTGGCGCCCGTGACCCTGAACCTGAGGAGCCCAGCTCCTCGCAGGCGTCCCCTACACCTTACTTTGCCTGTGCGCTGCCAGATAGGAAAAGACAAACGGACTCTGCCTCGTTACTCTGGCAGAGCAGTGTGGAGGTGACCAGTGGTCTGGGGGAGAGCCTTTAAATTGGACTCTGGCAACCTGTTTAGCCCCGCAGAGCAGATCTTTGCCATTTTCATCATCTGTAGCAATGGGAGTTGCAAGGCTGGTTCGGGTCTAAAGTGAAAGTACAGTTCTCAGAAATTCTGGACAGAACTGGGTGTTTAATTTGCCCACAAACTGAGCAGAGAAGGCTTCTCTTACATAAACCAGCACTCCACCTTCAGGTATGGGGGAAGATGCTACTGATAGTTTTAGTGTTTTAATGAATGAAACAAAGTCTGTGTATGTGTCTTTTCCCTTCGGAGAAATCTCAAATGCTGCTGTGCCTTGCTTTGGCTACTTTGCCCAGAACGTTCTTCTATTTAGCATCAACATAAAAAGGTGTGTTTGAAGCTTTAACTTCCTCTTTCAAGCCAGAAAGCAGTTTACTTCTCTGAACTGTTCTGGAACAATTTATGTGATAATTTTGTACTTTAGAGATTTTATGTCAAAATTGAGCACAGGGAACTGGAAGAAATGTCAGCCTGGCTAATTCGCATATCCTAAACCACGCTTAAAAAAATTGAGGGTGCTTTCAATGCTATCTGCATATCTAAATTAGTAATTATTTGCTGTTTGAGATACTTCATTAAAGTTTTCACCTATGCATATGAGTGCTAGCCTAAATAACCTAAGGTTTCTTTGAACCCCCAAGTCTTGATTCTTTATTCAAATAATGTTTGAAAATATTGTACAATGCAGGGGAATTACTGAAAGCCATGAAAAAATGTCATCCATCTTTTATTCTAAAAACAAAGTGGTCTATGCATAAAATTTCTACCTCCCGTGAACTTTACATGTGATTGTAATTTTAAAATTATTCCATCTCCAAAGGACATAAATTTTTAGTCACACACATCATGAGGTTTAAATACTAGATTGTTGGAGGTGGTAGAGCAGGAAAGAAAGTGGTCCCTTGACTGCACCTCCACGTTGCCATCCTTTTTCAGCCAGTCCTCCTCCCACGGCCTGGAGACTTGGGCCCATGGCCTTTTTTTCCTCCTCTTCTCCCGAAGTCTCTGTGTGGGATCTGGAGTCTAGATTCTCTCTCTCTTGACCATTTGAAATCCAGTGACCTCCACCCACTCCAGCTAACTACATCCAAGTCTCATCCACGCCCAGAGATGCTCAGCTTCTGAAGTCAGAAACTCCAGGATCTTAGCCTCTATATCCCACAAGCCCCTTCTTTTCAGGTTGCAAACTGGGACTCCTGTTGTAATCTTCAACACAAGATACCTCCAATCCCTTGCCTCCTTCAGGTTGGGCAGGGGACTTCACAGCCTATTCAGTTGAGGAAATAGCGGTCACCAGAGTCTTTTCACATTCTACCCCTTTTCCCCACCTACACACTTTTCCATATGTACCCAGGTATTCCATGAATCTCTGGCATCTACTGTGTCGGGGTACTTTGCTAGGTTCTCATATATGGTAAATGTAGCAGATCTTTGCTTTTTTTGGAGCTGTCATTCTTGGGGGGGAAAAAACAGACAGAAAGCAAACATAAGTATATTATGGAATGTATGATTAAAAAATGAATCGGGTGGAATGACAGAAGGAAAATGAAGTTGGACAGGAAACTTAGAAAAGTTTGGAGAGCAGGCCTCCTTGTGGCAGTGACTAATGTCTCCAACTGTGCTCTGAATCCCAGTGCCTCCTTCTCCTCAGGGATCTCACTCCCTTCTCTCATTTTTGTCTGCAGTCTCTCCCTAGGAACTCTCTTCTTTTTTAGCTGTATTTTAAAAATGCCTTAACCTCCCTTGTCCCCGCATCCCCACCTCGTTCCTAGTGACCACCTTATCTCCACAGACATTTTTCGCTATTCTCCTCCTCTTGCTTGGCTCTCCGCAAGCTGGCCAGAGTTTCTCCGAAATAGAAGACCTTGTGATTTCCCGAAAAAGCAATCTTAGGGTTACTCACCAGTCCTCTCTGATGCTGTTCCCTTCCCTGGTTGCTACCTTCTGGTTCTCCTTTCTCCTCCCTAGCATCTCTGCCACCTCCTGGGCTTACCCAGGGTTCTGTTCTTGCCCCTCCTCTGCTCTCCATAGTCTTTGGGTAAAACATGTTCCCAAGCGTCAGCTATTGCCCCTATGAACTGAGTCCTAGATTGTGAGCATTCTCCCGCGTTCCAATTAGTTACCTACCACCAAGTGCACACATCCATGTCCTTAGGCAAAAAAACCCTGCAATAAGTCTAGAACTGATTTCAGTTTTCATCGCCCATCTAATATTCACGTCATTGTTAGCAAAGATTTGTTCCTGGCTTTGTTTTTTGGCAGTGGCTCTACCATCCACCCAGGTGTTGAGCAGAAGCTTCATGTTGGTGCTGGGCCCCTGTACTCCCCACACCCAGACAGCTCCCAACGCTGGTTGTTTCTCTGTGCCATGGAATCACATAAACCCCTGCTACAGTCATGCTGGCCCTGCCTTGCTTCAGAGTCCAGTGGCCAGTGTGCCACTTATAACTGGCAGATGTATTGTTGGGAGAACAAAGTACACAAACATCAAGGTCATATTTAGGAACCTAGAGGTATCACTGGATTAATAGTTCCTCTGACAAGTTAGAAGACCTGGAATAAGAGACATGCATCCCCATGTGTCAGCACACAGCTGGTGCTGAGTTTCCAGTGCCCGTCTGTACCGGAGGTTGGTTGCTTTCTGGTTTCCCCTGAACCTGGGGCCCGTACTTATAGTACCTTCTGGCTCCTGTGGACTTGGGAACTAATGGCCCTAGGCCAAAATGACCACCAGCAGCCTGGGAATCTCTACGGCCTTACTGTATGGTGTCCTGTGTCTAGTTTTGCAACCCTTCGACTTCAGCCCCTCACAGTCAAATCTGCTTATGCTCTTCTTGATAAAAATACAGCGCCTCTCTCTTGATTTAGGGATACGCCTGACTCCGTGGAGTGGTGATATCATCTCACAGGTTGAGTGTCTGCCTCCCTACCTTGTTGCACCTGAATATCTCAAGATGCTTTTGAACTTCGGTGGTTAACACAGATTTCTATTGTTACCTCACCTATGCCAAGACTGCAGCCTTTCCACAGACCTCACCACCACCACACTTCCTCACAAACGCCGGGGTGGAGACGGGCAGGGTCGGTTCCACGTTGCAGACAGCAGTGAGGAGTCTGTAAGCAGGAAGGCACAGGCTGCCCCAGGAGCCCTCAGCCCTTGGGACACGCTGCCCAGGGTCACCGTGCTGCCTTTGGACAGTGCAGGCCCAGAACTCAAGCTCCTCTCAGCACACAGCCGAGGAACTTTCCGCAGTGCTCCTCGGGCTCACCAGCCTGCCGGCCATTTGTAATTACCCGACAGCTTTCTTCAATCCCTTCTATCTCCCTGCCTCATCTCCTTCCCGCACTCTTACCTTCTGCAAACTGAGCTTCCTGTTGACTCTGCATACTGAGTGCTGCCCAGTGCTGCCGCCCTTCCTTCGCTCCTCTGCTCTCCTGCCTGCACTTCCTTTCTCCTACCGCATTCATTGTTTGGCTCATTTTCCCTCTTTCAAGACTAGAATCACCTGTTCCAAAACGTCCTCCCTGGCAATCACTCCCCCCAGGCCTCTGTAGTGCACGACCTACCCATTAACCCAGCAGTTCTCAACCTGTGGGTCGCGACCCCTTTGTAACAATGAAAATACATCCCACATATCAGATATTTACGTTATGATTCATAACAGTAGCAGAATTACAGTTATGAAGTAGCAACGAAAATAATCTTCTGGTTGGGGGTCACCACAACATGAGGAACTGTATTAAAGAGTTACGGCATTAGGAGGCATTAGGAAGGCGGAGAACCACTGCACTGGACTGTAAGCTTCATGAAGACGTGCCGGGTTTGATTTGCACCAGCAACAGTGTATGACCCAAAGACATGTAACAGACATTTGAACTGAACCATATTTTCATTAGTTTAAAGCATGCTTTATGCAACAGGGCATGGTATATTTCAGGCTCCAGGGCGGTTTCTCCCCTCAGACCTCTACTCTTCCTTTTAGTACTTCCAAATTCAGTGTATAGCTCCACACTTTAAAAGATGTTTGATCAACCAGGTCTTTTGAGATAGCTCATTACTTGGAGAAAAGCAGAAGTCTAATACAGAAGTGCTTCTGTGTCTGTGCACTTCACTTCTCCGAATCTTTTTTGGCTTGGCTCTGTCTTCCTCCAGGTCCATTGACTTGGCTGCAGTCTGCATTTTTATACAGTAAGATGCTTTCTGGTTTTACTTCCATTAACCTTCTTGGGTGATAGTAAGACTTAACCTCTTGGTGACCCCTTTCCAGGTTTATCATTCTTGTTGTTTTTGCCATGGTAGTTTTTCAGCTAACATCATTTGATGGAAAAAGCAGGCTAAGAGAGGGTCCAGTGAGCCCTCAACAATCTGTGCAGTTAGCCATCTAGGTCTCAGTTTCCTTTTCTATACAATGGGTATATTAAAATAAATGATCTGAAAGGTGTCTTATTTTAAAAATCTTATGACTTCTCAGCTAAATTTCTGATCCAGTTTTCTAATAAATATCATGTCTAGATGAGATTTTTTTTAAATGCATTTTTATGTGCTTTTTGTACTGTCTGTCTCTATTCTTTTAAAACCTATAAAATCATTCAGCATTAGCATTAGTCTTCAGTCTTTGTGGGACAATATGAAGATTTAATGTGTATTCCCACTTAGTGGCATTGGTAAAAATGTTAAACAAGTTGGATCCCATCTACTTGGATCTTCTTTATAAACTTGTTTCCACCCATAAGTGTGCCCATCTTCTCTTTCCAAACCATCTTCTCTTATGAATAGATTATATGCTAGATTGGATCTGAAAATGATTGGTTTAAAAAAAATACTCTTAGGTGCAAAATGGAGTCAAATGCTTTAGGTTATTTCTTTCAGTTTCAGAACACTGAAAGACGAGTACTATTTTATTTCTTTTTTGAGAAACACTGCCTTTCGTCCAACAGGCCAAGTCTGTTTCCATAGTCAGTGAGTGATGGTGTTAGTTTTCTAAGTCTGGAGGTAAACCTAGTTGAGAGAAGTCAGCTTCTCTCAACCCACTTCTGGGTTTGCGTGTGGGGTTGTGATGGGGGGGATGGCCACTGAGTCTAAGCAATCCACTATTTGTAATTTCATTTTTGTTTTAACAAACGTGGTCACTGTTTTCATCTTTAGAGTCCTCCAAAGGTGGAAGTGGACACCGTTCTCCAGGTCAGATCAGGAACACCAAGGTTTCTGCAAATTTGACTGCAGATTTTTCCCTTTGCTTCAGAAGACCATTTGAGAACTGGAATCCACTATGTCTTTCAATTTCTATCAGTTAATTCTTAGGAGAAAGATAATATGGAGGGGATTTTAAATGTAAATATATACATATATATACACACATACATACATACATATGTAACAAACCATGAAGAGGCAGAAAGGATTTTTTGGAGTGGCTGCAAATCCTGGCAAATACACTTTGCTTTTGTAACCCTCCAACCCCCAGTGAGAACTCTGGTAACCTGGGGAAATTCTCTTGAGAGCACACCAAAAATAGCATCGGTGCCTTCTCTCCCACTTTCTCCCTGCATGTAGTGCCAGGAAATATAGCTATTGTACAAAAAAATAACCACTTGTTTTTAATCCTAAGTTTTTAAGAACTAGAACTTGAAAGTGGGTGTAGGTTACATGGGAGAATTTAATGGCAAATAGGAAGTCCTTTTGAAAATGAATAAGGTGACTGCAAATAAAAATAGATATTTTGTTCTTCTGGGAAAGTGCTATATAAATAATGGCAGTGTTTGCTTCATCTACTAAAATCTTTTTCTCCTCCATTTTTAAAATAAATCCACTTAAGAAGTTACTTTTTTTGAGGATTTGATCACTGTTCAAATTATAAGAACTATTAAATACTGGGTTTTCTTGTGCTTACAAGTGCAGAAACCCAAATCAAAATAACTTAGAAACCAGGGGACAGCTGTTGGCTTACACTGCCCAGCACTAGGCAGGACTCAGGTGGCTCTGGGCAGAGACCGAGAGCCTTAAGGCTCTCCTTTATCCCTTCTGGTCTCTTATCTCTTCTTCTACATGCAGATTGCCATGACTGCAGGTAGTTCTAGGCTTACCTCCTGACAGCCTCATGAGCTAAAGGAAAGAGGGGCTTCCCTGCCAATTCTAGTTGGAAGAATCCAGGGAAGAATTCCAATTGGCTCAGTTGGTTCATGTGCCCTTCCTATTACTAGTGGCCATGGTTAGGTGAATGGGGTACCATGATTGGCTGAAATAGAGTCACATGTTCAACCCTGTGTTCAGGAGGGGAGGGTGTATTTAGAGGGGTGTGCTGGGCTGGCAAGTTACCCAACTGCCATCAGCTTCCAGTTTTCCATTGACAGAGGTGCTGTGTGTTCTCATGCCTGCCTCTTGCATAGATACCAATGTCATTCCCACTTGTACAGCTGGGAAGAAAGTGTAGAGCGGTGATTCTCACTGGTGTGCCGTGAGAGGATCTTAGGTGAAAATTTTTAAAGATCACTAGTTAAATTATTTTTGAAAGAAGTTCAAAACACAGTAAGTATATTCTTTTGAGGGGGTCAACGTACTTTAAGTGTGCTGTGGAAGGTTAACGACAGGTTCAACTGTGCTGTGAGATGAAAAACATTGAGAAACACTAGCCTGGAGCCCCCAGAGCTTGTCCATGATCACGCAGCCTGTGTATGCTGGTCCAGCATCTGGAGACAGGTCTATCAATGAGCTGGTCCCAAGGATTTTCCAAGATTTATATCTTGTCAATATTTATACCTTCTCAAACAGGAATTCCTGTCAAACCATGCATCTTTCAAAAGGCTATGCTACATGGCGTACTTCAGTCACGCCACCAGAACACAAGATGGAAGGAGGCCTTCTTGTGTCGTGTTTGAAGGAATGTTTTGATGCCTTTTGTCCAACCCTCCTGCTCCCCCCAATTCTTTCCTTAGACCCTTTTTTTTCTGGGATTGAAATCTAAAATGAGTGTTGACCTTTTTAGTTTGAGAAAGCAGAGTGCATTTACCCAGAGTTCAAGGGAATAACATGCTGGGCTGTATAAAACTTGGCAGAACCCAAAAACAACTACAGAATGGTTTTGAAAAGATGCCTGATTGACCTCTGTTTAAGATTAAGCTTCTCATTTTTAAAGTTTATAATTACCTTTATTTCAGCATATGTCATTTCTTTTTCTTTTTTTTAAAGACAGAGTCTCAAGCTGTTGCCCTGGCATCACAGCTCACGGCAACCTCCAACTCTTGGGCTTAAGCAATTCTCTTGCCTCAGCCTCTCAAGTAGCTGGGACTACAGATGCCCATCACAATTCACTGCTATTTTATTTGTAGTATATGTCATTTCTAATAATAGCTATTTCCTCCTCCTCCTTCATGGAATAATAATTAAGAGTGAAGGGGATTTGGAGGCCAACGACCTTTGGTTTGAATCTACAGTCCATAGGTTACAAGTTGGAGGCCATGAGCCAGAGCTCGATTTTTAACTTCTCCAAGCCTCAGTTTCTTCATCTGCGAGGGGCATACAGGTAACACTCCTTCGGTGTTGTGAGGTTGAAGAGGACAGTGTGCCCTAGGTGCATGGCACTAGGTTCTATCTATCCTGGTAGTATAGGTGAGTACCTCTTTGAGACTCATGTTTTCATTGTGTCTCTGACCAGGTGAAGGAGCAACTTGCTCTGCGTTGTTGCATGCTGTCTCTGCACTGATTTCCTATGGCACGCTCAGTGGGCAGAGCTTCCCTGTGATCAACTAGTCATCTGTCTTTCCTGCAGACTTCAGGCTCTTGTGCACTGGCCACGGAGCACAGGAAGGCTGATGTATGAAATAACCTCCCTCTGACTCCAGCCTTGCATTTGTGAGGAAACATGAGCAGCCATGTTACCAGCAGGTCTTTCTAGGGACATGCTACAGGTAGCCCCTTTATATTGGGTGCTTTTTTCTCCTAGGTTAGTTGTGAAGGATTAATACATTTCTATACACTAGGCAGAGTAATCTGTTTGGGTTAGCATCTAGGTCTTTTCATGCATAGCATCCAGAGACTTCTCTTTTCATCTTTGTTTTTTATACTGTGAGAAAGTCTTTCTACTGTGTCTACTATTCTACTATGTCCAGATACCCCAAAATAACCATTTTAAACACTGACTGAATGTATTTAAAACACATGGTCATTTAATCATAATTTGATACCCTCAATATACTCAAGAGTTCCAAGAATGTTGACCTGACCGTAGCAAATATTCCCAGATAGGAAATGTGTTTTCTGCTACCATTGATATGATTTTAGTGGGATTTTCTGGCATATATCCACTTGAGACTTTATCCAGCAGTCTGAGTATCCACCCACACCTGACTTGTTGCTCTGTGAGATGAGAGATGCCATGGAAATTCTGTATGATGACTTAATTACAAAGAGAGTTTTCTTTCTAAACATACAGATTTTCTCTATGAAATTAATTTACAAAAAGACTTGTATGATCTTATGTCAAACCTGTGTTAATTTCTAATGACATGTTAGTTAACATAGCAACTTGGAGGATTGACTGAAGGTGCCCAATTGTTTGTAATAAACCTGTTCTTGTGCAGTGGCAAGGTGATAAATCATGCATAGCATGGTGCCAATCACGTTAGTGTGAATTAATTTAGCATAGTTAAAAGTATGAAAGCAAAGTTATTACCTTGTACATAAGTCACTCAATAGCCTACCGTTTCTTTGCACGAGATAAATACATTTTTTACATGATAAATACATAATTTTACATGTAAAATTATGCTTTTGTGCTACTCCCTACCTTGTGTTCTAGTTGTGTGTGTATCTTATGTGGATACACCACATAGGAACTCGCAAGTCTATCTTATTCTGTCAGGCTCCTTCTACCATACCTAGAATAGAGGATTCCAAAAGATGCTTCAAAGGGGAGAGAAGGAAGTGAAAAACTGTGACTCATCAGTATGCCAAGTACTGTTAGGCATATTTAATACATTGTCTTGTTGAATCTTAACAACTCTTGTAGGGTAGAAATTAGTCCTAGTTTATGGATGAAAAACTGAGATTCAGAGTATAAAACCATCTTCTGAGATTCCCACTGATGGGATATAGACTCCAGGTCTGTGGTCTCCGTGGTAGACATTCTCAATCCTGAGACATCTTCAATGAATGACTGAGGTGAATCAGTGTGGCTGAGCAACAACACAAGGCCCCAGAGATTAAAGGTTAGATTGCTGGATAGGGGATGAGTCGAGGAGTCAAATGAACTTGGGTTTAAACTTCACCTCCACACTTAGTAGTTGTTAGGCCTTCGACACTTCCCTGTCTGTGCTCTATTTCCAAAACAAGAGAATAGAGATGCTGAGGGTGTTCCCCTTTTTGCAGAGAAAGGGTGTACTGTCCCTGATTTATGGGCAGGGATATAGGAAATACAGTGACTTAAATCATGTGTCCAGGTCAAAGCTGTGGCAGATTGAGAATTCCTATTTCTGTCTCCTATCATCTGTGCCAAGTCTGGGTCCAGTGTGGCAGCAGAACGGCCATCACTTGCCAGTCATCGGTGTGTCTCCCAGAGGACCCCACTAACTTGGTGGCTTTCACCACCCAGCTCCTTGAGCGATGTGGCTGACTCCTATCTCCTTTTTTCTATCATGTTTTCTCTGTTTACTCTCATGTTCTCAAGGAAGATTCTGTACAGAGAGTAGAAGAGATTCTACAAGACTTATTCTTGATGTGTCTGCCCAACATGGGACTTCAGGGGAACTGAAAGTGGCAACCTTATTGTATTTGGGTGGCAGCTGGCACAGAGCTAGCCTTTGAGCACTTACTCTGAGATAGGTGCTTGGAGTGGCATGGATGTATCTATGGAACAGATCAACCTTGAAGGGGCTTGTCTATTTGCGTAGAAAGGGCATTTCTGTGATTCTTTAACAATTCAAGACAATAGTGATTTTCAACTGGTGTGATGCAGCACACTGGTGTGCTATCAAAATTTTTAAAGGTCATTAAATTGTTTTCAAAAGAAGTTCAAAGCACAGTAAGTATATTCTTTTTTAACTATTTTTTTGATCAACATAATTTAAGTGTGCTATAGAAGTTTAACTATAGGTTCCAGTGTGCTGTGAGATAAAAAGGGTTGAAAACACTCGTCTAGAACAGTGGCACACCATAGCCAGAGAGGGGAGGCAGTTGGGGCGCATTGTCTGTAGAGGTTTTAAAAGCAGTAATGAAATTACCTCAAAGTCGATTTACTTTTTAGTATCATCATGCACCATGGTGATAAAATATTTCTTCACCAGAACCCACCAATTCCACCATTCCCACCCTATCCCTAATTCCTGTGCTACGTCAATAACCAAATGCCAAAGTGAGCCGTACTAATGAGGAGTTTGGGAGGTCCAACTGGCAGTGGTCAGTGTTTGCTGAAGGACCGGACACCAGCAGAGAAGTCTGTGACCATGACAACTGGAGCTGATGGCAGAGCCAGGCGTGGGCTAGGAAGGTGTTTTACTTGCATTGTCATTCTGACTTGTAAGACAGCTCTGAGAGGCTGGTGGCCCAATACAGTTCTGTAGGTAAGGCCAGTGACAGGAGACACGTCCAGGTCTCGATGTCCTCCTATATGAGATGAGGACAATAATGCGCTGCTTCCAGGCAGCTAGCAGGAGGCTCAGTAGTGCTAATGCCAAGCCCTTCACAAAAAGAGGTGACTTAAATGACAATCATGACTCAGGATTACATACACCAGAGGTGATTCTCTGTGTACAGATGTGAATGTTTAGATGGCCCTCATGGGACAACAGTCCTCATTTTTCTTTCACGTTACTTTTCACAAAATTTTTTTTACCCTAAAGTTTGAGGAATTGGTATTTATTGACTTGTTTTCTTTTTTTTTAATAGGTTTTTTTTTTTCTTGCAGTTTTTGGCCGGGGCTGGGTTTGAACCCGCCACCTCTGGCATATGGGGCCAGCGCCCTACTTCTTTGAGCCACAGGCGCTGCCACGGTATTTATTGATTTGCATCAGCTAAAAGTTGTGTGTTCGATCTCTCACAGGCTCTCAATGGTTGAATAAAAGAGATAACTCCTTCACAAAGGAGAGTTGAATTCCCTTAAAAGGAAGCTGAAAGTTGGAATGGGTAGCTTTGGAAGGGTGGGAAGCATTACTCACATGTAACTTTCACTTTCATTCAGTACTCCCAACTACAGGACACAGAGAGGACTGCAAAACTGCATAAAGGCCTGGTCCCTTCTGGCCCCAGGAGTGCAAGCTGAAAAATAGTAACTGAGCAATGCCTTTAATACGTCACTAAAGGCACTGAAATTTAGAATTTTCCCTGTGAAAAAGAGTGTCCCAGTTTAAAAATTGTGCTGTAGATATAAAGCAAAATATTTCCTCAAAATTGTTTCTCAGGGAAAGGAGTTGCTGTCTGTTAGAGTTCTTACAAAATTTTTGATATTACAAGATTCTGATGAGTTCATTAGTCTAAGTTCACAGAAAGGCCTGGGTGATGGAATTGATGAGTGACTGCTTGAGAATAGATGGGGAGGCCTCAGGAGCTTATAATTCCCTTAATAGGCATTTACTTAGGAATGCTTATTGAGGTTGCATGATGACAAGGGGCTAAATTAAAAAAGAGAGAAGCTAAGAAATTTAATACAGATTTAGTAACTGTTCTTGAGGTCATCATTTCATTGAATACTGTATCAGGGCAATGCTAGTTGCTGTAACAAATAAATACCAATGTGTACCATGGTTCACACAGAATGGAAGGTTACTTAGTGCTTGTATAAAGCCCAAAGTGGGTGTGTCTGTTCGAAACCTTGTGTTGCATGATGCAGCCTCCTTCCTTCTTATGGCTCCACTTTATTTAGTAGGCCACTGCCAAGGTCAAAGTCAGCTACTCAGCACTGAGCTGGTGGAAGCAGAAATGTTGTGGAGGGCGGCCTATAGGAAGTTTTGCTGGACCAGGCCTGAGAATGTCGTATATTGTTTCTCCTCCTGTTTTATTAACTACAGTTTGTTCTTTTTTCTTTTTTTCTCTTAATTTTTTTTGTATTTTTAAATTTTTCATTGATATATAATATTAGTGCTTATTTATGGTTTACATGTGATAGTTTGTTGCATGCACAGAATGTGTAATGATCACATCACAATATTTACGGTACTCATCATCTTGAGGGTTTATCATTTCTGTGTGTCAGGAACAAAATTTAGGGTCACTCTCACCTACTGCAGAGACTAGGAAATATGGTCCAGCTCTGTGGTTGGGAAGAAGCGGAAATGAGTTTGTTGAGAAGCTGGCCATCCTCTGTCTGATGAAATTTCACTAAGACGATCAAAAGCCAGTTTAAAAAGTGACACAGTCAATAATATGCTGCTAGCATCACAGCATCATTTACATCTGAGGGCAGCTATCCTGGTGCATGACAAAGGGCTTCTGATGGCTTTGGGCAGATTTGCTGGTGGCAGCACCTCGCAGACATTTGAAAAGTGCTGTATCACAGCCCACTTGGAAAGTACAGAGGGGCTGCATTTGGAAAAATGTTTATACACTTCAAATAGTGAGGAAGGTATGTGGAAGATGCCCAGGAAGGCTCTGGATTAAATTGCTTTGTGGAAAACAGGGGTGGGAAGGCAAGCACCATTTCTAATTCATAATCTGTGTGATTTCGCATATTCATCATGAAGTTGATTTAGTCAGGTTCACCAAAACTGGTGGGGGTGGGTAGGGATCTTCTCAGTGGTCTTCTCTGGAGGATGCCTTATATTTAAGCAAATACAGGAATTAGAAGTTAGTCAAAGAAATAAAGGATTTATGCTGGAAGAAAGGGGTGCGGGGGGTGTGGGGAGGGCCGTTAGGCATGCAGGAAACACGATCCAGTATCTGGGTGTAAAGGAAGGGGCGAAAGCAGAGACACGAGACCAGTCTGAGTCCCAGGCTCTGATAGGGTGAGCAAAAGGGACCCAAAGGGATTTGGTAGAGTGGGGGAGACGGGTGACGCTCTCTCTGAGAGACGCCCCTAGCGGTGCCAGTCTCCCAGGGGTGGACACAACTTCTCGCCCCCCTTCTGGGTGACATGGCAAATGCTGTCATTTGGCACACAACCTCTCTGCATCTCTCAGTGTGACATTCCACCAGGTGGCACGTTCGCAGGGCTGTGCACACAGTAAGAGCTTTATGAATGTTTCTTTCCCCCTCTTCTGTATGGCTGCTTACCAGCCTCATTGTTGGGGAATGCTTTCTCTGTAATTGGTTTTGAGAAACCAGGGCACCTATAAAATGTAAGTTCATGACGAGAGGACGCCCAGCCCCCATCATCCCCAGTGATCCTGTGGTCCAGTGTCCCCTGTGAGAGGTTGGAGAAAGGTGAGGAGGAGAACTTCCATGAAGCCATGGCCTTTTTACTCTGGAAATCCTCCTTCTGTCTGAGCTGTGGAAGGTGGGGGTGGGAGGAGCAGCCTGATCCCATGAGGAACAGTTCTGTGGTGCCTAAGGGTGGTCGTTTCCCAGCACGGAGTCTCCTGTGAACCTCACAGCTGCTGAGAAAGGAGGCGCATCACTGGTCTTCCAGATGAGAACAAAGGCACAGAGCAGGTAGGGATTCCTCCGGGGCAGACAGGCCTGCTCCGCGGTCAGGTCATTAAAGGCAGCGAAACGTGTCCCCACCTCACACCCCTTCAGAGGGTAATAGCATCGGCTATGACAAAGGAAATCGAGTCAAGCTAAAGGAAGAAGAACCTCGGCATTCGAGCAACTGAACTTTGGAGTGGTACTTCCCACCCCAACTTCAGATGGTTTCTGATTTTTGAAGGTTTGACGGCTACTCTTTGGGAAAAGTAATGACGGTGATGGCAACATGCAGACATGGAGGGTCGTCCTTATTGAACCTTCTTTGAGGTTTTGTTTACATGCTCTTTGGAACTGAAAGAAGAAAGCAAAGTGAGCAGAGAGCAGAGGCAAAAGCACAGAAACCTCCTGAAGGTGGAAGTTTATCTTCTCACGTCTTCCCTAGCGCGCTTTCCTTTTTGTTACTTTCAAAGTATTTCTGGAGCCTGTGCCTAGATATGTAGATATATAATTTTTTTCATTGACTTTCTTGGTATATTTTGGAAGATGACTCATTTAGTTTTCTCCCAGAAGTTTAAACAGGAGAACGAGGAACCATCTACCTCTTGTACCCAGTCCAAACTCTTTCTAGGTAACTGTTCTTCATTTGTGCTGAAGAATTTGGATGGGCCAAACTTGATTGGGGTTCTTGGACCAAACCTGGGTACAGAGGGGACTTAAATATAAGACCCAGAATGCAAAACTGAAAAAGAAGAGAATTCTACCCAACTAGCACAGGAGCACTTTGGTAGATGCCAGAACTTATCTCAAAGCAGCCCTATGGTAATCTAATAAAAAACAGAAAATGTTTCCTTTGTGTTTGCTACAAGAATCCATTGTTTTAATGAACTAATTTATATATTTGGAGGGAGGATAAGATATTCTGTTTATTTTCCTTGAAGCTTTTTTTTTTTTTTAATTTCTGAACTGCTTAAACAAACTGATTTGGGGACACAGGTGTATCAGGAAGCTGATTTAACTACGCTGAACTCTTCCTTCCTCGCTTCCTTCTCAGGTTTTATAGCGTAAGCCCAGCATGTTTCCTGCCTTCCCTTCGTTTGCCCTGGGGAAGATAGTAAGTAAATATTCCCTATTGTGCAATGGAGAAGAAAGAACATAGGGTAGGTCACCAAATGGCACTGCATTTTATTTGCGTGATGTCAGAGAAGCCGGTTGACTACGTGAAATCACTCAGGGCACCCAAAGCACGAAGCATGGAAGACAAACTCAGAGTTTGAAAGAGCAACAGTTACCAGACTCTCAAGAGCTGGAGGAATTGCAGTAAGAAGGGCTCAAGGCCAGTGAGCACGTTCCCCACCTTAACCTAATGGTGACAGAACACCCACTTGTCATGGGAAGATTGACTGGTGGGGACCATGTGAAATGTGAAAGCAAGGCGAAGACCCACAGGCAGAAGCCCCTAGAAGTAAAACCTGGGCTAGTTCCTTGCGGCCTGTAGGCAGTTCCAGAGCCAATCAGCACAGAAGGTGACCAAGTTGCACATAACTAGGTCCCCTCATTTCTGCAGGTGGAGAATGTCTTATAGACTAAATACAGTGTAGGATAACTTAAGAGGAGAGATGCTGGTGACACGTTATTGAAAGAGATAATTTCTGAGTCCTTTCACTCTCGTTTTATGTAGAAACTTATGACACAAAAACTATGGGCTAAAGGTTTGCATATCTAAGGAATGAGACTAAGTCGTGACCAGTACTTTCATTCGTTCAATAAATATGTATCTGGTTTCTACTTTGTTACTTGACTTTGAATTCTGCTGCTTTTAATTCTTTGCTGGTTTGGTTGTCACCTCTGGTTGCTACCGCTGCAGGTCACTTTGTCATCTCGCCCCTTGGGGGAAGGCGTGGCTGCTCTTCTGGTTTTCAGCTTCTCTTACTGATGTGTGGTGTGGTGGGACCTTAGTCATCCAGCAGTGTCACTGCATGTCGGATAAAGGCATGTCACATAAAAGCATGTCACTTTCTACCTCCGATCCTAGTCCCACAGGACTTGGATCTTCTGAGCCCCTGTGAGCTCTTCAGGTCAGGCTCTGCTTTCCCTTTTTTGCAGCCATGTAACTTCTCTTGAGCTTCCTCCAGACGTAGAAACCTCATTGACTGTTTCCTTAACTGGGTAGGCATGTGAGCTCTTGGTGCCGCCTCTCCAGTTCCATGGAAATGAAGATGATCGTACATCTCCTAACACCCTTATTCCCAGACCCCAAGATTCTGGGCCCTCCTCCTCTAGCACATGTCACTGCAGCAGCCCCTTCTTCATCCCCCTCAGATCAGCCTTCAGCCGATGGACCACCCTCCATGGACCACCTTGATCAACCACCAGGAACGGCGAGGTGGCCTTTCTAACACAAGGGCCACAGCTCCTGATCTGTGACTCTTGATCAAAAGACGTTCTTAGACATGGTCCCTTCTTCCTGGCAGGCATCGTGCTGCCATTTTGGAGATTTTCTCTGGGCCACAGCAGTTCGAATCAGTGAAGTTTAGGAGTGTTTGTTCCCTCAGGAAAAGAAGTCCTATTACAGCCATTGTTTTTTAAACAGTCACTTGGAGCATTAAAAACCTCCCAATCATCAATTCAGTGTTAAAATTTAGGAGTGGTTGGGGCTTCAGGCAAGCGATATTGAATTAAACATGGGAGTTCTTTAAGACAGCATTTGATTGTACATTTGAAATAGGGAATGCAAATTGAAATTCCTCCTGGGTCCTTTAAATCATACGTATATGTGCAGTATTTTCAATTAGCTGCAGAAAAAAGTACATTCAGTGTGGCTCTATTTTTACAGCTGGGAATTGCTCAGGGAACACAATTGACTATTTCATACATGTGAGATTTATTTAAATGACTTGTGGGGCATTTGCAGTTTAACCAATAATTGAAAATATTGTTGCAGCAATGCAGGTAAAAGTAGGAAGTCCTTTTGCGTTCCTGAAGACGTGCTCCTAGCTCAGTAGCATTGCGTTTGCAAAAGAGGGGGCAGAGAGAGAGGTCAGTCAGTTTTGAGACTCAGGCCTCCACTTTCCTTCCTGGGTTTTGTACCACCATGGAAGGAAAGAGAATGTTTAACTGTGGGGCCATGCTTTCTGGAAGGATCCCAAACACTAAGGCATTCTCTCTCATTTCTCTCTTCTCTTCTTATGTGTCAAGCACAAGATCAGATCAGCCGTGAGGAGCCCTGTCCTTCCCCTCTTTTCTGACTCTGTGTACCTTCTGCACCATTCTTCTCTCCATTTCACATCACCTAGAATAATGATGCGGAAACAATGAGCCCGTCCGTGCTTGTTCATTGATATGGCTAGGGATTTGGAATTCATGTTCCCACTACAGTGACATTGTAAATGGTGGTTAGGTGATACTGTGTTAAAATGCTTCATTACTCATGTGATTCAGTTGAGTAGGCATTTTGCGGACAGAATTAAAATGCTAACCTCCAGTTTTTACCTTTTCTCGTAATAGTGGTTCCCAACCAAGGGTGATACTTCCTTTCTTCCCCCCAGGGTCATTGTCAATGTCTCCAGACATTTGGGTGGCACCTCTGGGCAGGGTGCTACTAGCAACTCATGAATAAAGGCCAGTGACACTGCTAAACATCCTGTAATATGAAGAATGGCCCTCTACGACAAAGAGTATAAAGCCTAACATGTCAAGAGTGCCAATGTTGTGAAACCTTTTTATAGATGACGTGTATAATCTTTAAAAAAAAAAAAATCCCCAAATAGTTTACCAGACCTACCTCCTTGTAAAATAGCGGCTTCTGTAATTGGCCTTAGTGCATGGTGTGATTTAAGCTGATTATTGAAGGTCTGGCCTCCTCATCACAGCCTCAGTTCTTTGTTCACCACCTTGGTGTCCGTGTGCCATATTAGATGCTGGAGTACCATGGGGGGTAGGACAGACAAGGTCCCCCCTTGCTCACAGGCAGAAAGCGAAGGGAGACGACAAAGGTCCGGGTCAGAGGGAACATGGCCATGGAGACGGGAGGCCAGGAAGAGCCTGGCAGGTTCTATAAACTACAAGGACAGAGCACAGCAGTCTGCTTCATCCCTAGCGTCAGCTACCCAAGGTCTGAAAGTAGGTCAGTCCAGTATTTTGAGAGAGAAGTAGAGAGACCACATCTACACAACCGTTATTCCAGTGTATTGTTAAATTGTTCTGTATTATTATTATTGTTTTTTCATCTCTTACTGTTCCTAATTTATAAATTAGCTTTATCATAGGTAAGCATGGATGGGGAAAAACAGTATATAGCGGGTTCCATACTATCCACGGTTTTAGGCAGCCATGGAGGGTCCGGGAACATATCTCCCTCCAATAAGGGGGAGGGCTTCTGTCCCTGGAGAGGTAAGGCAAATCCAGACCAGGCAGGCTGATCAGAGGCTGTGGGTAGGGGTCACGCTTCCATGCAAGAATGGGGGGAACCTGGAGGAGGGCTGGGCTCAGGTCTTGGTGTGGAAAGTCGCCTTCAGCTTTCCCTTCTGCTGGAGCAGTGCAGGCAGTGAGTCCTCAGACACTCGAGTGTCTTGACTGGGGACAGAAGATGTGGGAGAGGCGGACCACTCAGTGATGGCGCTGCCGATGGTTCAGTGGCATATGTGAAAGCATGAAGGACGAGGCCTAGACTTCCAGCTTAGATTCCCGGATGGATGGATGGCAATGTCACTTGCTGAGATGTGGGACCTGGGAGAACAGCAGCATGGGGGAGGGGTGAGGAGTGCTTTTATTTCCCTCCCATTCTAGAATTTCTGTGCACATTGACAAGGGGACTCCTTATATATCTATGTGCCCCATTTTAAAATAAGAAACCCTGTGTCTTAGTTTCTGCTTATAAAAATTGAAGGTTTTTCTCCTGGATTACCTCTTTTTCTGGTTACCATCGTAACGGGCTTTCCCATGGAGCTCAGAATTATTCCTAAATGGTCTCTTTGGGCAATTGTAAGCATTTTCTGTAGTAGGTATTTCATCCATGTAAATGGAACAGTGATGAGAGTTGACTTAACATCCAGACTTCTACCAGTGAGGCTCTCGACCACAGAGATGGGGCTGGTCTGGCTTGGCCAACCTAAAACTTCTTTAAAATTAGTGGACTCCTACCCTATTTCGTTTTCAGGCTAGTAGGAAAAAAAACACTTGCTTGTTTGTGAGGTTGGCAACCTGGAAAAGAGCACAAGGAAAATTGCCAGAGCCTGACACCCATTTCCTCAGTCGGCCAGTGGCCATCATTTCCTGACCCATCACCAGGGCTGCTGATGAAGGCAGAGGGGCTGGGCTGCTCCTGCCCAGAGGGCACGGCCCCTCAGGCCTCTGTCCCTGCAGGCTTGTGACCAGGTATGAAACTCTGATAAAGTCACATAGGAGACCCCAGAGTCCCTCCTACAACAAGGAAACAAAGGAAATTTTTTAAAAGGGACTGTGAGTCAGTTCAAAAGGCAGCTCTAAAAACTCCTTTTGATTTTTTTTTTTTTTTTTTTTTTTTCAGTTTTTGGCCGGGGCTGAGTTTGAACCCGCCACCTCCAGTATACAGGGCCGGCGCCCTACTCCTTTGAGCCATAGGCGCCGCCCAAAACTCCTTTTGATTTTTAAAGAAATCAGAATACTTGAATATTTTGAAGTTGAGGAAAATGTTACACTGGGCCATAGCCCTTCAGGATGCTGGTGGAAAATGGATTAATGGCAGAGGTCAACTTTGGTCAAGGCCTCAGGAACTGTCTCAAAAACGTGAATTGTTACAACCATTTTACAAATGGGGGAACTGAGACTCAGTGAGTTTACGCGGTGGCTCACGCCAGTAATCCTAGCACTCTGGGAGGCCCAGTAGCATGGATTGCCTGAGTTCATGGGTTCGAGACCAGCCTGATCCAGAGTGAGACCCCCATCTCTAAAAATAGCCAGCCGGGCATTGTGATGGGCACCTATAGTCCCATCTACTAGGGAGGCTGAGGCAAGAGACTCACTAGAGCCCATTAGCCTGAGATTACACCACGGCCCTCTACCAAGGGTGACAAAGTAAGACTCCTATCTCAAAAAAAGAAAAAAAAAAGAATGAGAATTGATGCTGCTACAGATCAAATAATTATGGAATTGTACAATTATGCAAAAACATATTTTTGGTAACTTTTAAAAGGATATCTGCAGTTTTAGTGTGCTGGGGGAAATAATCAGAATAATGAAAATATCTGTCTTAAGGTGCTTGCACTGTCATTAAAATTTTATAGTAGGGAGTTTTTTTTTGTTGTTGTTCTACTTTTCATTTTGAGATAGTTGTAGAGAAAGATTCTGTATACCTTTCACCCAGCTTTCTGCAAAGGTTATTATTGTCTTACATAAGTATAATACAATGCCACAACAAGGAAACCGAGGTTGATACAATCCAGTCACCTTACTCAGATTTTACCCAGCTCCCATGTACTCTCTGGGGGATGTGTATTTGCTTCTGTGCAGTTTTGCCACATGTGTGACTTGTGTGACCACCACTTTTACAGTCATACTCCCCCACCGACCTTTTGTCCTCCCTAATCCCTAGCAACCACCCATCTGGCTTCTACCTCCATAATTTTGTCATTTCAAGAATAATACATAAATGGGACCCTTCACTATGGAACATTTGGGGGTTAGCTTTTTCACTCAGTGTAATTGTCTTGAGATCCACCCAAGTTGTTGTGTGTATCAGAAGTTTCTGTTTTTCATTGCTGAGTAGTATTCCATGGTATGGATGTACCACAGTTCATCTGATCATTCCCCCATTGAAGAACATCTAGATTGTTTCCAGTTTGGGGCTATTAGGAACCAAGTTGCTATGAACATTGATGTACAGGGTTTTGTGTGAATGTTGGGTTTTCATTCTGGGAATAAATGTCCAGAATTGCTGGATTGTATGGTTAAGTACATGTTCTTGTTTTGTAAGAAACTGCCGCACTGTCTTCCAGAGTGGCTGTGCCACTTTACATTCCCGCGAGCAATGTGTGATTGTCCAGTTTCTCTGCATCTCACTGCAACTGGTATTTTCACTAGTATTTATTTTAGTCATTCTGATAGGCAAGTAGTGATTTCTCATTGTGGTTTTAATTTGCATTTCCATAATGGGTACAATGTTGAACATCTTTTTATGGGTTTATTTGCCATCTGTATACTCCCTTTAATGGATTGTTTATCTGTGACTTTGCACATTTCTTATTTGGATTATTGGGTTTTTTATTTTTAAAAATAAATGATACTTGGTTGTCTGGCTTTTGAGAGTTCTTTGTATATTCTGGATACTAGTCCTTTGTCAGGTATGTGTTTTGCAAATATTTTCCCCTGGTCTCTTCATCATCTTTTTTCACTTTTAATGTCAAATCTAAGAAAGAAAAAAATAGAGTTTTGCCCTTGCCTCTTGCAATTTGCAGGGACTGAGTGGTCATAGAACAAGATGGACATTGGAGCATGGACGGCTCTTCCGGCCTCTGTCTGTTTGGGTTCTTGTGTTTGTCATAATGTTTGGCAGGGTCTGGTGACAGGACCAAGCTTGTCTTACAAAGGCTGTCAGGTGGTATTCTGAGAATTGTCCATGGTACCTCCTGACACAGGCTTTTTTGCACCTGCGCTTCTGTGTCTGGCATACTCTGCCCTCCCTCTCCACCATGGTCAGCTGTATCCAGAGTGCCCTCCTGGCCACTGGCCATCCCTCTGCCCAGGTGGGCCTCAGCTGCCTTGGTTGTCCCCTCTAATTCTTGTCAGGGCATTTGTAAGGTACATATGTACAAACAAATGTAAATATCAGTTCAGAATATGATGATTTGAAGCCTGTTCCCCGTCTAGACCAGGCATTCTCATCCTCCGCACATTGGCGTTTGGGTCCAGATAATTCCTTGCTGTGACCGCTGCCCTGTGTATTGTAGGATGTTTAGCAGTGTCCTGGCCTCTCCCCTCCAGGTACCCCAGGACATCCTCCCTACGCCCACCCAGTTGGGAAAATAAAAAATGTCTTCACACACTGCCAAATGTTCCCTGAGCAACAAAATCCCCCAGGGTGGGGATCACAGCTCTAGACCACAGGTGCTGGGGCAGTGGGTGCCGAGTCCTCTTTTGCCCCTGTTCTCTCCCTAGTGGCCCCACACTGTGCCTGGCATGCTGATGTTCCGTTAATATTTCTGGAATAAGTGAATGGATGGACCGTACTTAATATCCATCACCTCTGTATGTGGCAACTTTGGGAATACCACCCAGACTTCAAAGGAGCGAGGTGGGTTTCACTGGAGATTTGAGTCGTGTGCATCCAGAGTGCCTGTCTACCCTGCTGAGGGTGGGTGACCTGCTCTTCTGCCCAGCTGACTGAGACGGAGACTCGGCAGCCAGCAGGTTCCTGCGTGATTAAAACCCACATCCTCTGTTAATGCTGCCAAAGTGGGGCCCTCATAGTCTAGAAAAGCATCTCTATTATTTGCAGGGCTTAGAGTCCCCTGCTGACCGAGGACTCTCCTTCTGAGAGTGCTCCTTCCCAGCACATGGAATGAGACCTCCTGTGGGTCGCCTTCCAGGTGGGGAAGGTGTGAACTAGGGTTTGGGGCTCCGTTTTGCTTAGCTCAGCAGGTAACCGGGATGTAATTGTTTCAGAAAGTTCCCAGGGAGTAAATACAGTGGTTGTAAGAATAATTTGGGGCATGTGTGGTGAACATTCTAGGTTTTCTCTCTGTACCTACAGTCCTGTTTCCTGAACCTGTTTGATGGGGCTGGCTTTGGTGTAGAAAGAAAAAGGCAGCCAGTTAGGAGAGACTGGGTGGCGGGCAAGGAGGACGGTCCAATCGAGCGCTGTGGCAGGTGATGTCACCCCACTGCCTGCTGCTGGCTGTCGCGTGGGGAGATTTCCAGGAGGTGCACAGCACGGGAGGCTGGGGCTCTGCTCCTCCCTCGAAGGAACGACCACCCAGGGACTCAGCCTGGCCAGGAAGCACGGAGTAATGCACATTTCCACCGCGAGCTGCAGAATTTCTCAACAGGCCGTAGATGAACTTGGGATGTTAAGTTCAGTGAGGTGGGCTGGCAGGCCAAACCTTTAATTACCAGTACCACAGACCTTCCCCTGCTGGAAATCACAAAAGTGATTGCCTGGATTCCTTCCTCTTCTGTGTAGAGAAGCCTTGGGTGGAAAATGCCAGGAGAAGCAGCACATAAATTGGGGTCAGTGCAGTCATTGCTTTGAATGGAAACGGTACAGGACTTCAGGCAGAGGGCTTGATTCTAAATTAACCTATCAGGTGTGACCCCTGGAGGGCGGGGTGGGGGGGGCAGGCGTGGTCTTTTTTGCTTCCTCATCCCCAACACGACTGGCATTCGGGGCCAGATAGCTCTCTGATGGGTGGAAGGTTTAATAGCACACCCAGCTTCTACCCGAGATGCCAAGTAGCACCTTCCTCCCAGATCTGGCAGCCAAAAATGTCTCCAGACATGGCCAAGTGTCCCCTGGGGGCAGTGCCCCCTACCAGCCCCCGTTGATAACCACTTCACTGAAGCCACAAGCTTATGTTCCATCCTGGCTCCTTGTGAAGCTGTAGTCACCTGTTTGCTCCGCCTCCTTGATGGCAGTTTCCTCGCCTTTTCCTTGGCCAACCCTTTAGACTCCATCACGAGACTCAGCACGGCGTGTTGGCTGAGGGCACTGGGTTTCAAGCCTCAGGTCTCTTCACCATGCTCCATTTATACAGTCTGGATAGATTATTTAATTTTCTGGGCCTCAGCATTTATGATCTGTAAAATATAAATACTAATGCTTATGTCTTCAGTTGAGGATTAAGTTAGATGTTGAATTTATAGTGTCTGGGAACAGTGGAGGTCTCAGTTTGTTGAGGCTGCTGTACAAAATGCCATAGGTATATTAAAAAAAACAACCATATTTCCCTGGAGGTGGGAAATCCAAGATCAGGTCACCAGCAGATTCTGCGTTTGGTGAGACCTTTCTGGTGGCACCATCTAGCATAAGGGGACTTTGGCTTGCTGAAGTCTCTCATAAGGGCATTAATCCCATTCATGAAGCTTCTCCTTCTTGAGAAACTTCAGTCAGCTGCCCAAAACCCAACTTCTAAAATCATCACCATGGACATAAGGAGTTCAACTTAGGAGTTTTGGAAGGTCACAGATACTCAGACCACAGAAGCAGGCAGGCAGTAAACAATAGCTATTATTTTTGAGTATTTAAGCCTATTATACAAATTTTAAACAAATTGGAATTTTTTTTTAAATGAGCAATGACAGTTGCTGCCGCTATCTAAAGTAGTAATGGGACAGTTAATTTTCATGGATACACAATTTATTTTACAAACATACATTGAGTTACTATTATATATTAGGTACTATGCTAAACATAGGAGATAAAAAATTTAAACTATAATCCCTGCTATTAAATATCTAACATGTAGATTTAGCTACCTTAATAGGCAAAATGACACCCATCAAAATAGAGCCACCATTCACGGAAAAAAATCAGCATGAAGTGGTCTAGCTTGTAATGGGGTGGGTGTAACTTTCATCTGAATGTGTATATGAGGACCCCCCCCCAACTCTATTATTTCTCAACCAATAACGACGTGTTTTAAAAACTTTTTATGGTCTTCTAATTTAGCAGCGTCCTCTGCACCACTTCACTATACTTTTCAGTTGATCCAGGATCTAAGTTCCTGCTGTGCATGTTTTTATAAACAAAATAGGGACATTTGTTTTAAGTGACGTGTTCACCACAGAAATTTTGTGAAATGTAGATCAGTGTAGAGAATATTGACCTATATTAATATTCCCACCATCAGATATAACTGCAGAGGGTACCAAAAATATATACATATGCCTTTTAAGAAAGGAAAAAACTGTATTAAAATTATAATACCCAAGTCACTCTGACTTCTGCAATTACAAGAGATACGACGAGATACAGTATACACGATAACAAATGTTTTAGATAGATAGTATTATCATTTTAATCCAGTTTCTTTCCTCTCAAAACGTGTATACATTTTTGGCACCCTCTATATACAGACATTTTAATGTCTTTCTCATCTTTTTTCTTTTTTTTTGTGCCTGTGTATAATTTTTATGTAGTTATACCATTAATAGTTTTCTTTTTTATTCTTTTTTTGTTGTTTGGGATTGGTACAAAGAACTAGATTGCACTGATTTTTTTTATTATTTTTTAAGCTGGGGGTCCTCATTGTTGCCCAGGCTGATTTTTCTCCTGGGCTCAAAGAAACTTTCTCCCTGACTCCCCTACCCTCTGGAGTAGCTAGAATTACAGACATGCGCCACTGTGCACAGATTTTTTCAGTTAAGACATATCTAGAATATATTACCATGTCTTTAAGTTTTCTTCAAAGATAGATTCTTAACAGCTGAAGGGCACTGCCCTGGACGGACGCCGCTAATGGCTCCTCCTTGTTGGATGCTGTCGGTCATGTTCTCCCAGAAGCACTCTCTGAGCCAAGGATTAAGTGCAAGTGATTCATTAAGGAAGCTTTCCCAGGAGGAACAGTAAGAGAGTGGGAAAAGTGGGACTTAGAAAGGGAAAAAGCCAAGCAAGAGATAATGTCAGGTGGAGTCCCACACTCAGAGCTCTTAAGGAGTTCTGGAGAGTCAGCTCACTAAGCAAGTGGACATCACCCCACGAGTAGTGTGTTCCGAAGTTACGGATGGAGACCATCAGCTACAAAGCTCCAGGGGCTGGGAGATAAGTGCACGATGTGGTGAAGGTCGTCCACAGTATCCCCTCCATTGGAGATTTAGGCTGCAATTATAATTGTTACTGCACTTACTTAGTGGAAAGAATATTGCAGTGCTTTTGCTACTAGAAATAATAGCGAACATTTTCAGATTCAAATCATTATTATTACATTGGGGTTGATTGGTAGAAAGGGTTTTACTACTCTAATAGGTTTGTACATTTTCAAGATTATTTATGCATACCAAAGGTTGCCTTTCAGAAAGACATTTTTTGATCAATTTACACTTTCAACACTTGCTACTCATTCTTTATCAGTCACCACCTAGAGAGTATTATTATCTCATGTACGAATTGGGGGCCCATGGGCACATCAGAATTTTTTTTATTTCAAAATATTAAAGGCATACAGTGTTTTTGTTAAACAGATAAAGTGAGTAATGCTCCAGTCAAGGCAGACCCGTGTACACTGTACCTGACAGGCTTGTTTTTATCCCTCACCTGCTTCTGGCCTCTTCCCTTTTTGGTTTCCAATGCCCTTTATACCCCTGTATGACCATGTGTACCCGTTGTTCAACATCCATCTTTAGTGCACATCAGAATTATTCTGAGGGATCAGAGAAGTCATGTTTATGATCCAGCTTTGAGTGTAGATTGAATAATACCTCCAAATACGACTTTTTAAATGAATTTAGAGTCTGATAAAAATAATTTGCATTTTATTAAAGTATGTAGGAATCCATGGTTGTTTTTTTTTTTTATCATGTACCTTCACAAGTCCTAGAAATATAACTAGTCATGAATATCTGTGTATGCTACTCAGAGGCCAAGGCGCGATGATCACTTGAGCCCAGGAGTTTGAGGTTGCTGTGAGCTATGACACCATGGCACTCTAGCCTGGGCAAGAGAGTGAGTCTCTGTCTCAAAAACTAAAAAATAATTTTAAAAAGGTGCATCCTTGTTTTTAAAGATTGAGAATCATTGATCAATATCACTGTGATGTCTTCGGTCATCTTTTGGCTGTCAGATGAGGAAATCACCCATTTGAACCATTACATATTAAAAATTTGTCAAAAAGAAAAGCCTGCGACCGGGAGAGAAACGGAGAGAGCTTCTC
>CAUYON010134023.1:0-10775 GCA_963573935.1 Arctocebus calabarensis
GGCACTGTGGTGGGCGCCTAATCCCAGCTACTAGGGAGGCTGAGGCAAGAGAATCGCTTAAGCCCAAGAGCTGGAGGTTGCTGTGAGCAGTGTGACGCCACGGCACTCTACCCAGGGAGATAAAGTGAGACTCTGTCTCTAAAAAAAAACAAACAAACAAACAAAAAAAAACTCAGAACTGCTCCAAGGCAGAGAAATACTAGATCTAGGTGATATCATTTTCTCTACAGTGGAAGGAGATTAGTCCATGAAGTTTTAAAGGGAACTGCATATCATAGCAGCTAAAAGCATGGCTCTTAGAGTCAGAGGGACGTGGTTCAAATCTCAGTTCAGCATCTTACCAGCTTGAACAAAGCCTGGGTTTCCTCATTTGTTTATTGAGGATAATTGTACCTACTATGTAGAATGATCACTGGCAGAACCAAATGCTGTATTGTAATCAAAGTACTAAATGCAATACCTCGTATATAGGAAGCAATTATCACTCCAGCCTTTTTTAAGGCTGTATTCTGCTTGTATTTTCCCTACAAACCAGTTTATTTTATAATCCCAAACTTGCAAGTAAGCTTGATATTATAAAATTTGATTTCTCAGATCTCTTGATATTAAAAACCAATTATCCAGCGGTGCCTATGGCTCAAAGGAGTGGGGCGTTGGCCCCATATGCCAGAGGTGGCGGGTTCAAACCCAGCCCTGGTCAAAAACTGCAAAAATCCACAATCCTGTTAACAAGAAAGGAATCCTTCACTCTAAAATAATAAACTGGCATTCCACTCTAAGCTCAGTCACTTATTTGATTGCAGACACACCCAGGCATGAAGGGAGGGAAAAGTCTGAATATAACCCTGTTTCCAAAAGACTGATCATTTGCAAGTACTCAACAAAATACACTTTGTGACCTGAGATCAAATCTAGAACATAGTGACCAAAATCCTGAGAGGTCTAAGAAGTGAGATTAGCATCCCCTGGCCAGCCCTACCCAATGCACCCTCAGTCTGTAACAAGCCAATCAGTATTATACTTTCCCACACTTCTCCATCCTCCCACGCCCTTCGATGCAGCAGTTATGGAAGTCAAATATCCCATCCTATCCATTTTTGTATTTTCTTCCATATCCCAACATGCCTTGAATCAAACAGAACCACATACTTCAAACACAATTTTCCTTAACACAATCCACTATTACTACACACTGAGGCTCCTCCTTTCTAATTCATTGAACTTCTTCCACCTTTCTTCCCCTCTCCTGAGCTATCCAGGTTATTACAGTAAAATCAGAAGAACTTTATATAACTGATTTCCCAAAAGAATCATACAACTAAGCCATCACTGGATTCTGAAAACCTTTTATTCATCTTTAGTTGATGTCCTTACAGAACTTTCCAATGGCATTGTCCAGAGTTTAAAGCATGGAGCCTGGAGTCAAAAAGAATTCACATCTTCCTCCTGTGTGACTTAGGTGATTAATTTCCCTAAGCTTCATTCTCCTCATCTTTAAAATGAAGTACCTAAATGAGGTCATTCACGCAAACCTTTAGGAACAAAGTGACCCCTAAATGGGAAGTCCAACTGTTTTCTGCTTTGTCTAAGTAGTCTTCTAGCCCATCCCCTCTTCCATTCCTCCTTTGCTGGATAATTAGGAAGCTCTTCACCTACTTTACCAAAACCATTCAGCTGAGACACAGTTACAGTGCAGCCGAAAGAGAACTAGAATCAGGATACTCAACATGTGCCCAGGCACTATCATTTCATCTGTGCCTCAGATTCCTCAACTGAAAAGCGGGTATTTCATATGTTTATTTCAGAAATCCCTGTTTTATTTTATTTTTTTTTAGACAGAGCCTCAAGCTGTCACCCTGGATAGAGTGCCGTAGCATCACAGCTCTCAGCAACCTCTAAGTCCTGGGCTCAAGTGAGTCTCCTGCCTCCGCCTCCCAAGTAGCTGGGACCACAGGCGCCCGCCACAACCTCCGGTCACTTTTTGGTTGCAGCCGTCACTGTTGTTTGGCGGGTCCAGGCTGGATTCAAACCAGCCAGCTCAGGTGTACGTGGCTGGCGCCTTAGCCCGTTGAGCCACAGGCACCAAGCCAATCCCTGTGTTTTAAATGGAAAAATAGGAGAAACCATTAAGCAGATCTTGAAGAGAAGCAAAAGTGAGTGAAGCCATAAGGCTTCAGTAAAACAAACCTAGCTTCCCCCTGGTGGTCTAGTGGTTAGGATAAAAAAATAAAACAGATCGAGTTTCAAATCTCAGTCCTACTGCTTAGCTAGGAGGCACAGGCAGGAGGATCACTTGAGCTCAAAGTTAAGCAGTAGGACTGAGATTTGAAACTCGATCTGTTTTATTTTTTAATTTAGCAAATTAAAATTCTCCAATTTCCACAGCTTCTCTGAAGGAAACAATAGGGTTCTTAAGAGGTTTCAAACAATGTACAGGCTGGGTGCAGTGGCTCATGTAATCCTAGCAATTTGGGAGGCTGAGGTGGAGGACTGGTTGAGGTCATGAGTTCGAAACCAGTCTGAGCAAGAGCAAGACTCCATCTCTAAAAATAGCCAGGTGTTGTGTCGGGCACCTGTAGTCCCAGCCACTCAGGAGGCTGAGGCAAGAGAATCACCTGAGCCCTAGACTTTGAGGTTGCTGTGAACTGTAATGCCACAGCACTCTACCGGGGGTGACAAAGTGAGATTCTGCCTCAAAAAAAAAAAGAAAGAAAAAGAAAAAGAAAAATTATCTGGGTGCAGTGGTATGCACCTGTAGGCCCAGCTACTCAGGAGGCACAGGCAGGAGGATCACTTGAGCCCAAAGCTTGAGATTGCAGGCTCGGCGCCTGTAACTCAGCAGCTAAGGCACTAGCCACAAGCATTGGCACTGGCAGGTTCGAACCCGGCCCGGGCCTGTCAAACAACAACTACAAAAAAAAAATAAAATAAAATAAGTGCACCCTTAGTCCCAGCTACTTGGGAGGCTGAGGCAAGAGAATCACTTAAGCCCATGAGTTTGAGGTTGCTGTGAGCTGTGCCGCAACAGCACTCTACCTAAGGTGACAAAGTGAGACTCTGTCTCAAAAAACAAAAAAAAAAAAGTTTGAGATTGCAGTGAACTATGATTATGCCACTACATTCTAACCCAAGCAACAGAGTGAGACCCAAACTCAAAACAAAACAATGTACAGCCTATGATGAGACACAATGATTTTTCTATCCTTTTATTTACTTATATTTTTAAGCAGAGTTGCAATCTGTTTCCTGGGGTGCAGCAGTGTCACAGCTCACTGCAACCTCATAATCCTGGGCTCAAGTGATCCTCCAAGCTTGGTCCAAGATCCATTTTTTAAATTTCAATTAAAAAAAAAAAAAAAGGTCAGGTGCAGTGGCTCACACCTGTAATCCTAGCATCATGGCATTCTGGGAAGCCAAGGCAGGTGGATTACTTGAGCTCAGGAGTTCAAGACCAGCCTGAGCAAGAGAGAGAGAGAGAGAGAGAGAGAGAGAGAGAGAGAGACCCCCATCTCTTAAACAACAAAAAACAAACTAACAAACAAACTGGCTGGGCACAGTGGCTCACGTCTGTAATCTTAGCACTCTAGGAGGCTGAGGCAGGTAGATTGAGCTCACAGGTTCAAGACAGCCTGACCCAGAACAAGACCTCGTCTCTAAAACAATAGCTGGGCAGTTTTGGTAGGCACCTATAGTCCCAACTACTCAGGAGGCTGAGGCAAGGGGATCACTTGAGCCCAAGAGTTTGAGGTTGCTGTGAACTATGACTCCATGACACTTTACCCAGGGCAACAAAGTGAAACTCTGTCTCAAAAAAGAAAAAAAAAAAAAAAAAAAAAAGACCAGATGCATTGGCTCATGCCTAAGATCCTAGTGCTTTGGGAAGCTGAGGTGGGAGGACTGCTTAAGGCCAGGAGTTTGAGACCAGCCTGGCCAATGCACAGAGACTTCATCTCTATAAAACATAAATTAGTGGGCATGGTGGGATGTACCTATAGTTTCTAGCTTCTTAGCGGCTCAGGAAGGAGGATGGCTTGAGCCTAGAAGTTTGGGCTGCAATGAGCTATGACTGCACCACTGTACCCAAGCAGGAGCAGTAGAGCAAGACCTTGTATCTAAAAATAGTGTAAAATAAATCTCTGCTTGTTACTTTCCTATATAAGCCCTCAGCAGTTTCCCACCACAGTTTGAAGTCTTGGCTCCCTATATGGCTCACTAGAGCCCCATGAATGTGGGCACTGGCTGACTCCACTTTGCCTCATGCTCCTCTCCTCCTCACTCACTTCACTCTGTCTTTGGTCACCTCCTTTCAAGTCCTCAGAAGTTATAATTATTTATTATAAGACCTAGATGCTTGTGGTTCCTTTCCTGGCTAGAACGTTCTCTCCAGCTCTTCTCACAAGCTAGATCCTTCTCAGAGGTCAGTTCACCTTCTCTATAATGCAGCTGTCTGGCACACAGCTCACTCGATATCTGTCGAATCCCTCCAAATAGATTTCATAGTCTCCAGTCAGGTAATTCCTAAATCAAAATATCTGGAATTGTTTTTTTTTTTTTTTTTTTTGAGACAGAGCCTTAAGCTGTCACCCTGGATAGAGTGCCGTGGCATCACAGCCCACAGCAACCTCCAATTCCTGGGCTCAAGCGAGTCTTTTGCCTCTGCCTCCCAAGTAGCTGGGACCACAGGTGCCCGCCACAACGCCCAGTCATTTTTCGGTTGCAGCCGTCATTGTTGTTTGGCGGGCCTAGGCTGGATTCGAACCCACCAGCTCAGGTGTACGTGGCTGGCGGCTTAGCCCGCTGAGCCACAGGCGCCGAGCCTCTGGAATTGTTTTTATCCTTCAGTTTTGGTATCTCATTTTTAAATGCCTGCTACACAGCTATACCTCAAATTTAGCAAACTACACGACCAATCCCCTCATCTTTTCCCAAACCAGATCCTCCAAGCTTCTGAAAGTGTGCGAGCAATATGATCTACACTTTCCAGTTCAGAACAAGAAATTTCCCACCTGTCTAAAATTCTAGTTACCTTTTAAAACTAAATTCAAATATCAATCCATTCATTCATGTACTCAATCAACCATTTATTCATTCAACAAATACTGGGTGCTCTTCTGAGGCAAGCACTATGTTAGATACTGGAAAGCAAAGCAGACATATTTTTATCTATTATACGTCAAATAATCATCTAAATATTTAATTATAAACTAAAAAATACTATAAAGGAAAAGTGCTGGAAACTATAAGAAAAAAAAAATGAGTCATCAAGAAACACTGTTCTGATGATGTGCTGACTGAATGATACAGAATTTACACTCAGCAAACTGGAGGGAACAGCATGCCAGGCAGAGGGATCAGCCAAGACCTGGAAGCCAGAGGAGACCAGCAGGCCTATCTGAGTACACCTAACACTCTGACATACATATTATACCTATCTGGATCTTTCCCCAACTCCCACACTCATTTTACAGATAGTTACCTGAGAGAATGGATGCAAAGTATCTCTAATGTGCCAACACATCCAGGAGACACTGAGTCATCTATCTGGTACCTAGAAGTCCACACTTGTAAAAAGCTCTCAGATGACTGATATACAGCTGAATTTGTAAATCATATACCCAAACTACCAATTTAATAAACTTGTATTCATTATTCTCTCATGAAAAATCTCTAAAATCAATGTGGCAAATTGTTTCCAAACTTGGCAGCAATAATCCCAACCATACTGCATGCCCATTTGCAAAGTGATTGTGACACTTCATCCTACTCTTAAATCTGGGCTATAATTGTGACTTACTCTGACCAAAAGAATGGGGCAAATGTGATGACGTGTGAAACTCTGCAGCCTTCATTATGGCCCAGCCACCATGTAAAAGGAGCCTGATCTATATTAATGAAGGATGAGAGAACAAAAAAAAGAGACGGACTTCAGAGGAGAACCAAGATGTCCCAGCCAGCAGCTAGCTCCAAGGCCACAGACAGCCATCTTGGATTTTATGGAGCAAAGCTGTGTCCTCCCCTTCCTTAAATAGTATACTAACCCACAGAATCATGAGCAAAAAAATGGTTGTCATTTTATGCTGTCAAAATTCTATGGTAAGGCCGAGTACGGTTGCTCATGCCTGGAAGCCTAGCATTCTGGGAGGCCTTGGCGGGTGGACTGCCTGAACTCACAGGTTCGGGACCAGCCTGAGCCACAGTGAGACCTTGTCTCTAAAAATACTTGGGCATTGGGGCAGGCACTGATAGTCCCAGCTACTCAAGAGGCTGAGGCATGGGGATCCCTTGAGCCCAAGAGTTTGAGGTTGCTGTGAGCTGTGATGCCACAGCACTCTACTGAGGGCTACAAACTGAGACTCTGTCTCAAAAAACAAAGGAAAAAAAAAGTTTTAGGGTAAGGCTGGAGGTGGTACAGGCTTTTGCCTGTAATCCTAGAATTCTGGGAGGCCAAGGCCGGGTAGACTGCCTAAGCTTAGGAGTTTGAGACCAGCCTGATCAAGAGCAAGACCCCATCTCAAAAAATAGCATTGTGGCAGGTACCTGTAGTCCCACGTACTCTGGGAGGCTGAAGCAAGAAATTGCTTAAGCCTAAGACTTTGAGGTTGCTATGATCCACGACGCACAGTACTCTATCAAGGGTGACAAAAAAGAAAAGTTTTAGGGTAATTTTTTATACAGTAATAGATAACTATAACACTCGACTGGGTGCCATGGCTCATGTCTGTAACCCCAGCACTTTGGAAGGCCAAGATAGGATTACTTAAGGCCAAAAGTTTAAGACTAGCCTGGGCAACACAGTGAGATCCTATCTGTACAAAATAATAATAAAAAAACTAGCTGGGGCTCAGTGCCTGTGGCTTAAGCGGCTAATGCGCCAGCCACGCACACCTGAGCTGGCGGGTTCAAATCCAGCCTGGGCCCCCAAACAACAATGACGGCTGCAACCAAAAAAAAAAAAAAGTGGCTGGGCATTGTGGCGGGCGCCTATAGTCCCAGCTACTTGGGAGGTGGAGGCAGGAGACTCGCTTGAGCCCAGGACTCGGATGGGCCACAGCGCTCTATCCAGGGTGACAGCTTGAGGCTCTGTCTCAAAAAAAAACTAGCTGGGCTGGCTCGGTGCCCATAGCACAGTGGTTACGGTGCCAGCCACATACACCGAGACTGGCAGGTTCAAGCCTGGTCTGAGCCAGCTAAACAACAACAACTGCAACAAAAAATAGCTGGGCATTGTAGCAGGTGCCTATCACTTAAGCCCAAGAGTTTGAGGTTGCTGTGAGCTGTGATACCACGGCATTCTATTGAGGGCAACATAGTGAAATTCTGTCTCAAAAAAAAAAAAAAAAAATTTTAGCTGGGTATGGTGGTGCACACCTATAGTACTAGCTTATGGGGAAGCTGAGGAGGAAGGATCATCTTAGCATTAGAGGCTGCAGTGAGGTATCATCAAACTGCTGCACTCTTTAAAAAAAAAAAAAGGAAAGAAAAAAAAGAAATTCGATATTCTTTTGTGCAGTCATTCAAATGTTTTCCAACTTTGATGATCAAAAACCTCTTCCTTGTATTCATCAAAATTACTCCTCCTTCAATTTAAGACCATTTCCTCTTGAATCTTTGAAGTTCATGAAGAATAATGAATCAAAATCCCCCTGGCAAAAACTATTTTTATACTTGAAGATGGTAATCAAGCTATCCCTTAGCTTTTCCTTCTCTAGGCTAAAATCTTTCCAGTTTTTAACTTATAATGATAGGACCTATTTTTCAACCTTTTAATCATCTTTGATTATCCTTTTAAGTACAAGGGGATCAAAACTGAATGCCATATACCAGTATGGAACAAAGATTATTTCCTAGCCCTAATGGGTCATCCTTCTGTAATCAAATTTCACAAAGTCCCAAATAAGGCATTTTTGTACTCCAAAAGTTGTGAAGTACTCAACAAAGTTAATCACTTACTAGAATCACTATGACAGCTTTTCTACTCTTAACACTCAACTTACTCCATTTCATGATGACTGCCTTCATTCATGAGCCTGGTTTGACACAACGCTGAGGCAATAGGTTTCAACAAATTCTAGATATTTAAAGTAAACCATAAAAACATGAGCAACTGGACTGGGCACACTATTAATTTCAACCAATGTCTCTGACCACAACCTGGGCCTTTCCATAGGCCAGGCAGGCTCTGGGTACCTTCTCCTCCTGCCTTAGCTAGCCATGAGAAGGCAAGATCTTTAGCAATTGCCTGCTGAGCAAAGGCAACATTTCTGTGGAACCCAGTAGAATATATTTAATTACAAAGGTAAACCAGTTGTATAATGCAATGTAAAAATATGTTTCTTTCTCTGGGAGGCCAAAGTGGGCAAATTGCTTGAGTTCAGGAGTTCGAGACCAGCCTGAGCAAGAATTAGATGTCATCTTTAAAAAAACAGCTGGGCGGTATGGTGGGCACCTATAATCCCAGCTACTCAGGAGGCTAAGGAAAGAATCACTTGAGCCCAAGAGTTTGAGGTTGCTGTGAGCTGTGACGCCACAGCACTCTACCCAGGGCAACAAAGTGAGACTCTGTCTCAAAAAAGAAAGTTTCTTTCTGCATCTTACCTGAATGTATGCTTCAACGTCAGAACTCGGTCTATAACCACTGATAAAATAGGGATAATAAAGCCTACCTAACACAGGGTTATTATGGGTATCAAATAAGGTAAATAATTTTGTAAAACACTATAAAAATGTTAGGTAATATTGTGGGGCTAGATTTTAGCAAGCCCTTTTAATGGTTTCAGGTGACACATATGGAATAGGAACCCCTGGGCTGAAGTTCCCATAAAAACATGCCATCTTAACAGAACAGCTGATGTATATTCTAATATTGCAAAGACTAATAAAGACGCTTAGAATCGTGGTTTGACCCTGGAGACCCTGTCTCTGATAGGGCCAGGCTCTAGACCAGCAACATCAAGTTCAGTCAAGAAACGCAACAGTGAGGGCAGCGTCTGTGGCTTAAGGAGTAGGGCGCCAGCCCCATATACCGGGGATGGCGGGTTCAAGCCCGGCCCCCGCCAAAAACTGCAATAAAAAAAAAAAGAGGAATGAAACTCTAGGGCAGTGTCTATGGCTCAACATCCCCATATGCCAGAGTGGCGGGTTCAAAGCCAGCCCCAGCCAAAAACTGCAAAAAAAAAAAAAAAGAAAAGAAAGAAACTCAACAGTGTAGTGAACAGATAGTGCTATAACAATAATACAAATAAGGAAGAATAGCTATACTTGGGGATGCCAGAAAAGATTCATATATAAACTAAGACTCCTGAAGGATGAATATTCTGCCAGTCAGAGAAGGGGAAGCCATTGGGACAAGGCAGAGTCCTAAAAGAACATGGTATAACTGGGCGGTGCCTGTGGCTCAGTGAGTAGGGCGCCAGCCCCATATACCGAGGGTGGCGGGTTCAAATCCGGCCCCAGCCAAACTGCATCAATAGCCCGGCATTGTGGCGGGCGCCTGTCGTCCCAGCTACTTGGGAGACTGAGGCAAGAGAATCGCCTAAGCCCAGGAGTTGGAGGTTGCTGTGAGCTGTGTGATGCCATGGCACTCTACCTAGGGCCATAAAGTGAGACTCTGTCTATACAAAAAAAAAAGAACACGGTATAACCAAGGAATGGCTGGGCGTTGTGGCAGGTGCCTGTAGTCCCAACTACTTGGGAGGCAGAGGCAAGAGACTCGCTTGAGCCCAGGAATTGGAGGTTGCTGTGAGCTGTGATGCCACAGCACTCTATCCAGGGTGACAGCTTGAGGCTCTGTCTAAAAAGAAAAAAAAAAAAAAAACAAGGAATGAAGAAAAAATGAGAAGTTAAGTGAAGCTGGAAAAGAGAGAAATGGCTGGGGGTGAGGGACAGAAGGAACAAGTAAGATAGGATCAAACTGTTAAGGGTTTTACAAATCAAGCTAAGTAAGAAACAGGAACCAAAACATTGGTTCCCTGTTTTCCCTGGATGAAATGATTAAACTAGGCCTTCGGGAAGATTACTTGTGCAACGATAAGGAGAAGACAGGAGCAAGGAAAGACTTACTATGGGAGAAGACTAGTTGATAAGGGTCTGAACCAGGAAATACACACTCAAATTCCTAAACTCAACATTGGTAAAATGTTATGTTAGATCTGGGAGAATGATGGTATCTGAATCTTGGAAGATAGCAGCCCCTTAAGTATTCACAAAATTTTAAGTCTTTGAGCTGGTTAAACAAAATGTCTAGTTTCGGACCTCTGGTAAATTAAGTGGGGGTGAAGAAAAACTACACTCCTATACAATCAACAGGGTTTAGCAACCATAGGTTTAGCATATTTGAAAGATGTGAGCACAAAAAAGAATGACCAGGTGGATAAATTTGACCAGAGGCAGATAGAACTGACAGAGTTCAAATAGATAGCAATACAAACAACAGATACTAGGTAGGTGAGATAGTAAGTTCAGCTATGTATCTGTTGAATTTAAAATGCCTTTTGAGGCTCGGTGCCCGTGGCTCAACGGGCTAAGGCGCCAGCCACGTACACCTGAGCTGGCGGGTTCGAATCCAGTTCGAATCCAGCCTGGGCCCGCCAAACAACAATGACGGTTGCAACCAAAAAATGGCCGGGCGTTGTGGCGGGTGCCTGTGGTCCCAGTTACTTGGGAGGCGGAGGCAGGAGACTTGCTTGAGCCCAGGAATTGGAGGTTGCTGTGAGCTGTGATGCCACAGCACTCTACCCAGGGTGACAGCTTGAGGCTCTGTCTCAAAAAAAAATTTT
>CAUYON010134024.1:0-10037 GCA_963573935.1 Arctocebus calabarensis
GAGCTGTGATGCCATAGCACTCTACCAAGGGACTGAGACTCTGTCTCTAAAAAAAAAAAAAGGTAGAGACTCTACATGTTTTTGTATTAACCTGAATGGGTTTGAAACACATTCTTCTTAATAAACTATCACAAGAATGGAAAAGCAAATATACAATGTATTCATTATTAATATGAAGCCAGTAGACAATCTAATATATGCCCATATAAGAGAAAAATTCAATTCAACTCAAGATGGGGAGAGAGAGAAGAAAAGAGTGGGAGAGGGGTGGCAGGAGAGAGATGGGTGTGCTCCCATCTAATGGGCACAGTGTAAGGGTATATTTCACACCTCCTGGGGGAGGAACACAACTACAACCAGGACTCTACCTAACAGATGCAAACATTGTAACCTAATTGTTTGTACTTTCACATTAATCTGAAAATAGAAAAAGTAAGGTCCTAACTTTGTTCAACTCTATGAAGGCTAAAAGAGGTAAGGAAGCTGTAGAAGAAAAGTTTGAAGTTAGCAGAGGATGTTTCATGAGGCTTAAGGAAAGAATCCATGTCCATAACATGAGGGTACAAGATGAAGTAGGAAGTGCTAATGTGCAAGTTATAGCAAGTTGTCCAGAAGATTTAGCTAAGATCATGGATGAAGGTAGCTACACTAAAGAACAGATTGTCAATGCAGGTAACATAGCCTGCTGTTAGAAGAACAATATGATCTAGGACTGTCATGTAGAGAGGAGAAATCGATATCTAGCTTCAAAGATTCAAAGGACAGGATGACTCCTTTGTAAGGGCTAATGCAGCTGATGACTTTAAATTGAAATCAATGGCTCATTTACAATTCTGAAAATCCTAGGGTCCTTAAGGATTATATCAAATCTATTCTGTCTGTGCTGTAAAATGGAACAATAAAGCCCAGATGACAGCATATCTGTTTATAGCATGGTTTACTGAATATGTTGAGTTCCACAGTCAAGATCTACTGATCAGAAAAACAGATTCCTTGGAAAATATTAATACTCACTGAAAATATATCTAGTCACCCGAGAGCTCTGACAGAGATGTCCAAAGACATAACTGTTATTTTCAGACCTGTCAACACAACATCCAAAGTCCACGATTAAGGGAGTAATTTTTACTCTCAAGTCTTATTATCTAAGAAATACTTGTTATAAGGCAGTAACTACCATAAATTGTGATTCCACTGATGGATCTTGACAAAGTATACTGAAAGCCTTCTCAAAAGAATTTGCCATTCTCGATAACACCAAGAACATTTTAAATTAATGGGAGGAGATCAAAATATCAACATTAATAGGAATTTGGAAGAAGTTGATTCTAATCTGCATGAATGAATTTGATGGGTTCAAGTCTTCAGTGAAAGAAGTAACTACAGATCTAGTGGAAATAAGTAGAGGATTAGCATTAGAAGTGGAACTTAAAGTTGTAAGTGGATTGATGCAATCTTCTTAGAAAATCTTAATGAATGAAAGAGTTGCTTTTTGCAAATGAGCAGAGAAAGTGATTGCTACTACTCTATAAAGAAATCTATTTCTGGCTCGGCGCCTGTGGCTCAACGGGCTAAGGCGCCAGCCACGTACACCTGAGCTGGTGGGTTCAAATCCAGCCCCAGGACCCGCCAAACAACAATGACGGCTGCAACCAAAAAAATGGCCGGGCGTTGTGGCGGGTGCCTGTAGCTACTTGGGAGGTGGAGGCAGGAGACTCGCTTGAGCCCAGGAATTGGAGGTTGCTATGAGCTGTGATGCTATGGCACTCTATCCAGGGTGACAGCTTGAGGCTCTGTCTCAAAAAAAAAAAAAAAAAAAAAGAAATCTATTTCTGTGAAGAGGCTATTAACATTATAAAAATAACAACAAAGTTTAGAATATTACATAAACTCAGTTAGTAAGAATATTACATAAACTCAGTTGGTAAAGTAGTGGCAAAGTTTGCAAAGACTGACTCCAACTTTCAAAGAAGTTCTACTGTGGATAAAATACCATCAAACAATATCACATCCTACCGAGAAATCTTTTATGAAAAGAAGTCAATGGATGTAGTGACCAAGTTCATTGTTGTCTTCTTTTAGGAAATTGCTACAGCTGCCCCAACTTGCAGCAACCACCACCCTGATGAGTCAGCAGCCATCAACATGGAGGTAAAATCTTCCACCAGCAAAAGACCCGGCTCACTGAAGGCTGAGATGATGGTTGGAACTTTTATAAGTAAATACAGTATTTCTCAATTAAAGTAAAATAAGCACTTTGTTTTCTAGACATAATAGTATAAACACAGTAGAAAAATAACTTTTATATGTACTGGGAAACAAAACATTTTATGTGACCCACTTTATTGGAGTAGTTACCTTTCTTTTTTATTATTTCAGTTTCTTTGAAGGTACAAGGAATTTGGTTAAACTGATTGCATCTGTTAGGTATAGTCCTTCTTATAATTGTGTCCTGCCCCCAAAAGGTGTACCATAAACCCCCCATGGGGATGTTTACTTTATTACATTGGTTGGAACCAAACTCAGAATATTTCTGAGGTATGCCTGAATTTAGAATACTGAGAAATAAATACAAAAATACAAACAGAATGTGTCTTAATGAAACTTGGTTCTCTATTCATGTGATACCTGTTGCCACATGTTCCTTAAATAGAGGAACAAAACACTTTGCCAAATACTTTGGATCATGCATGGGCTGTGGTACAGGGACAGGGAAGGTGTACAGAAGTAGCAGATGACTATACAAGTGGCAGCCACATATTATAAAGAAAAAGAAGAAAAAGACTTTGGAAAACCTTCCACCTACCTGTTTTCTCCATAACTCAGAGAAGCTAAATGACTTCCCCAAGTGACTTTCCACATGCCTGCTTTCCCTTTGAGATTTTACTCTTAATCTTAAAATATTATCTATAAAGCATTCAAAAACGTAGAAAATTATGTGAGATCCCCAAGTATGCAAAGGTCAAATGTAACAAATGTTAACATTTCATCACATTCATTCTTTAAAACTATCTTTTGTTGTCAGTTAAAAATTAAAACAAAGCTCAGCCTCTCTTCCCCACCCTTTGAGCCTTTGTGGTTATATAGGTAACCACATCTTGCAGCTGATAATTATCATTCTTGTGCCTATTTTTGTGCTTGTACTCAATATATGTGTATGTATCCACAAATAGGATATAGTAGTGATTACTACTGCTCTACAATGTACATAAATTATATCATAATGTACATATCCCTTTTGTATAAGCTGGACTTTTGGCATCTTTCCACTTCATCCATTGTTTGAAATGATACAATTAAACCAGCATTATCCAGTAACATTTTGAGAAACAAGTGAAGAGGTCTCATAGGTAGATTAACAAAAATGCAAAGACTGATCAGAACCACAGTTACAGGCCAGGCAAGGGGGCTCACGTCTGTAATCCCAGCATTCTGGATGGCCAAGGTGGGAGGATCCCTGAGCTCAGGAGCTCAAGACCAGCTTGAACATGAGTGAGACTCAGTCTCTATTTAAAAAAAAAAAAAGCCACAGTTGGAATTGTCACTTCAGTATGGTAGTGCTCAGCTTTGCAAAGAGCCAGATGGTAAAAATGTATTGCTTCGAAGCCTACATGGCTTCCATGCAACTACTTAATTCTATTGCAGATCAATAGAGACAGATACTATGTAAATGAGTGGGCGTGGTTGTGATCCAACAGAACTTGATGTCTATTTGGAAAATAGTCAGTGGGCCGTATGGGCTGTATTTGGGCTGTATCTTTTGCCTCCAGTACATGACAGCGAGAGAGAAAGAAAGGATCTGGCTGTCCCTCTCTCTCCATAGAACCCTGTGGTTGGTAGGGGTAATCTAAGGGGTCATCTTCCTCCCCGATGCTCCAAATTCATCCTTCCTGAAGTTGTGTGCTTCTCAGAGGAAGATAAACTCTCATCAGTGAAGAGCACTGTTCGGTCAGACTTACAAGGGAATTATGAAATTAAGTAATTAAAACTTAACGCTATTGAAAGTTTAAGCATTTTGAGCTTTAAAAGGAATGTGGCTATGTGGGATGAGTCACATAACACGCAGCTGCCACTTCTGCATTTTTTGTAAATGATGAGGAAAGACTGAATAGTGGCAAGATCCCATGACATTTGAGATGGCAGACATAAATAAAACCAGTGAAAATTCCCAATTTTTTTTTTTTGCCATAATGTTGCAGTGTTCTTCAGGAAAACCTTTAGAAGTGGAGGACAGATGATTTACTTCAATTTCCAGCTCCCTTTCTCTACCTAGAGAAATTGCTACAAAGGCAGACATCATAGAATGAACCAGAACATGGAAGAATTTGAAGCTAAGCCAAAGGAGCAGGGATTAAAGGAACCAGGCGGAAGGAGATACCCCAGGTCGAAAGAGTACCGCTGTGCACAAAAGGCCTGACTTCAAATATAAAGGCAGATTCAAATTACAAGTTACAACGAATTTGTCCCATATTGGCCCAGAAGGGAGAAATGAATGCCTAAAAGGACGTAGGCCTTCATTCAGCTCAAGCAAACGAGATTCAGAAAATTACACACTTCTAAGAATGCAATAGCTGTTATAGGAGCTTTTTGTCCATAGAAGTATGTGGAAAAAAGGGGGGACCGGCTGACAACTGGACATACTATACAAGGACTGAAGGAGGAGTTGGTCTGACTCTCTTCATAGCTCCCAAATTCTACAAAACTATATCAACACATATGCAGCATAGGGCCTGACTGACTACCTTCTGAAAAAGCTTACTATTAGACCTTATCTCAGATGACACAGGTTTTTGTAGTATTTAGATTGTTCTTTAATATCTAGTTGAATTTCAGGTACATAGTACTTAGTGAATACTTGTTGAAGAAAAGGAAGGGAGGCAGGCAAAACTGTAGGTTCTTTTATAAAATATAAATGAAAATTAAATCTACACAATACTGTAATGGGAATTGTCTAATGGCTTATGTGTTCCCAGTTACTCTCAAAGCAGTCATGAGGGGCAGCGCCTTTGGCTCAAAGGAGAAAGGCACTGGCCCCATATGGCGGAGGTGGCGGGTTCAAACCCAGCCCTGGCCAAAAAAAAAAAAAAAAGCTATCATGAGAGCCTAAGAGCAAAATGGTTCATGCCAAGATCTGGGGACAGTTCAGGAAGGCAGACCATGGGGCAGAGTTTAGTTGGACACAGCTGAGTAGGCCCTGTTGTTAACTTGGCAATGTCCCTGGGTGCTGCAGGATGAATTGGGCACTGGCCATTAACAGGATTAATCCTTCTAGAAGGATTCTCTGAAAGTCACAGCAGTTCAGAGAATGCAGCCTGAGGCTCAGATCTGGGATGCTAGGGTAGATGTGTCAAAAAAAAAAAACCTCTGGTCTACCTCCAGCCTCCAAATACTATGGCTTTGGAAAGGGAATCCAGAGCAGAGAAGGATAAAGAAGGGGGAAAATTCCATAGCTTCCCCCCCTCAGAGTATAATAGTGATGTGTGTATGTATTGGGTAGGTCAGCAAATATGAAATGATCACCCATGTTACTTCTCTTCAAACTGTGCTCAGGTACATGACTCATTTGACATTACCTATAAGGTGAACCTAGGAAATAACCCAGAGCTGCAAATTCTGATTTCAGACCCTTTATCAATGCCAATGATGAATCTGAGCACTGGATTCATTTCATGTTCTCTCCTGTTACCACAGTCAAAATATTATTACAATTCCCTCTCAGAAGGACCTGGACCCTGAGAGGTCATCCCGCAAGCATGCAGCTTTGTAACCTAGAAAAGAGTATTATTATTATTATTATTACCAGTCTGTTTTCTATAGAGGAAAAAGATGAGCAAATGGAAATCAGAATTCTGCCAAGTCTAAAGTCACTGCCTCCGTGGAAACCTAATTTCAACTTAATAGCACTAAATGATTAAATTAGACCCTTTGACACTCCTTCTTAAGAACAAATGATAGCTGAGTGCTTTGTTTTATCAGCCTTCTGTTTTATGATTCTAGTCATCGAATGTGATCTAGAGGAATTCTCTGAGCTCTCTTCTAACCTTGAAAGAAGGCTGAAATGTTTTCTTATTACGCACGATGCTGGTGGAGAACATATGCTACTTTTATCAATAAACTTCTCCAAGTGCTGGGGTTGTACTTGACACTTGCTGGGTGATTACATTAGATTTGCTGTTAATAATTGCACCTCAGGAACTAATTTAACTTGTTATTTCTTCCCATAGTAGTATTTTACCTTACCCTATAGATCAAGGGAAAGTTGGTGAATTTCAGTCACCCTAAATGAGATAAAGAATAATTTGTCAGGTTAAATCCCTGAGCTAAAAATTAAACAGTGAGAACACCGTATAAGCTTTTTACGATTTTCAATTTTTGACATGATGGAAGAGGTATAAATTTAGATTCCATAATTGGAATGATCCCTGGGGATGGGAGTAGGTTTGGCCTGAAAGGGAGGGTCTCCGGGGTGTGAAAAAGGATAATGTCAGGCTCAGGTTTTCAAAGCCCAACATCCTGGAAAGCCCCGAGTAATCACATTCACGTGGGAGGAGGGGAATGCAGACACGGGGGCAGGGAGCTTCTCACATCACATCAAGGAGAAGACTTCACGGTGAGGACTAAGTCCTACCTGACCTGGAACAGCCAGCCCACCCCCACCCCATCACCATCCTCCCCTCAGCCTGCTCTCCCAGGCCAAGCTGCTCCAGGTTCTTCCTTGACTTCTGGGCAAGCTCCTGCTCTTCTGCCATCTCAATATCTACAAAGCTGTCTCCCCCAGACGATCCTCACTCCTTCGCTCCTTCAGGCCTTAGTGAGAATTTCTAAACCACGCCATTTAAAAGAGAAAACTCCACCTTCTACTTCCCCAGCCTCCTTGCAGACTTTTCTCTCCTGTGGATGGCGTTGATCACTTTCTAACATCACGTATTTCACCTTCATTCTCTGTCTCACTGCCCTCCTCACTCATGTTGAATGTAAGTTCCTTGGGAGCTTGTTTGTCTATTTGGATTGTTGCCTATTTGGATGACTGTTGTGTCCCCAGACCTCAGAACAGTCTTGGGCAGTGGAGGCGAGGTGGTATGAAGGACTCGGGGTAAGAAAATAAGAGACACACGGAGCAGGACACAAAAGACCAGCTGCAAAGAGAAAGCGGCAACCCCAAGGTGGGCACCATGACTCACACCTATAATCCAGCACTGTGGGAGGTCGAGGCAGGAGGAGCCCATGAGCTCAGGAGTTCAAGAATTGCCTGAGCAAGAGTAAGATCCTGTCTCTACTAAAAATAGAAGAACTAGCCGGGCATTGTGGAAGGCCCAGCTACTTGGGAGGGTGAGGTAGGAGGATCTCTTGAGCCCAAGAGTTTGAGGTTGCTTTGAGCTAAGATCACCACAGCACTCTACCCAGGGGCACAGAGCGAGACTCTATCTTAAAACAAACAAACAAAAGGGCAACTCCAAAAGGTGAGAGAGAGGACAAGAGAGCCAGGGAGATTCTGGGGCGTGCACATAAAGAACAGAGCAAGATAAATCATTCCTCTCATCCCTACTGTCTCTCTGGGTGTGGGACTTGTTATCCCACCTCTTACCCTTTAAAATGAGCTGCTTACACCTCACAAGTTCTGTTCTGCCAAGAAAATTACAGCATCTCAGCACAGAGGGCTGGGAATAAATTATCCTCTGGGCTGTGACAGCTGTGACCACAGCTGTATTATCTGGCAGGCACTTGGCAACGGTTGGGTGAGGCTGAGGCATGCCGGGACCCCGGGGGCTCTTTGTGTACCGTCCATCCTGCCACCACTACTGGGAGCAACAGAAGGAAACCAGTGGCTGAGTTTGTGCCTCGTCACACCCGACAACAGATTGACCTGACGTTTCCATCCAGGTAAAGAATAAGAGAGAAACGAAGGAGAAGCACAGGCATGGAACTCTACTGTGCCCGGAAAGGCTTCTCGAAATGAGAAAAACACAGACTTTCCTTTACAAGGATGACTCTGCAAAGACAGTGAAGATGGAAGAGTAATAAAGTAAATAGGAGATGTATATTTATTTTGCAAAAAATGAGAGACAATGGAGGAATGACTATATTTCAACAGTTCTAAAACAGGCATCTTTTTCATGTTTGAACATTCCTGAAATTGGGATGGGTCTTACAATTGGTGGTATCTTACAAGTGGCAGCACATTGTTTTTCTTCTTAATTATTCATCAGATAATGAATGGTGTATCTTATAATCAATTGCATCTCAGATGAAGTAAAATAAGGGAGAAGCACCAGGAAATCAGAATGTTGAAAGTTTCTGCCTTGCAGGACTCAGGAAGGGAGGGGCATTTGCAGGCACCATGCACCCTGAGGGCGAAGGGGGGATTGGTTGAAAGTTGGTAAGGAGCCAGGCCACCAGATCCCTGTCTCCTCCCCCCACCAACTAGACTGCCGCCCTGTCTCTTCCCCCCAGCCCCCAGATTTCTGCAATGCATGGGGTTACCAGATAGAATCGGGGAGATCCAATGATATTTGAATTTCAGGTAACAAGTATATGGGACATATTTATGCTGAAAATGTATTCCTCATTCATCTGAAATTCAAATTTCACTGGGCTGCCTCTATTTTTTCTTTGACTGTGAAAAAATTGAATTAGAAATGTCCTAAACTGTGAGACACAAGCCCCGTGGGAACTAGGGAAGAGACTCAGAACTGAGCACAAGCCATTGAAGCAAAAGTCTATTAAAAGATGCTCTGAGCCATGCTCTGCAAGTGAGCACCAGGACCATGGGAGGTAAACCGCCACCCCAGCCCCAGTCACCACCACTCATGGCAGGAAGGTCAGGGTCTGTTCTGAAGGATCCTGATAGGGGTGGGGGTCCCCCCGTGAAGCAGCTAAGCCCTGGCCTAGCCCTTCTGTAGGGAAGCCCACCATTCAATGTTTCTTCTCCCTACTCCTTACAAACACATGAAAATTGCACGCAGATTTTTGCCTTACTCTTAATGTGGGAAGACAGACCAAGACTATCAGACATGCAAGAGGAGATTGCAGTATTGGAAAAAATAGCTGGAAAGAAAACATAAAATAAGCACACAAATAGAAAGGGAATATGAGGTGTGGGGAGGCTAATATATATGCTAGAGGAAAGAAATGGTATTGTGTGCCCGAAAGAATAGCATGCTCTCTTTAAGAAGGAACAACAATAAGAAAATAAACTTCTGAAAATTAAAAAAAATTATCATAAAAACATTTTAAAAAGTCATTAGAAAAGTTGAAAGATAAAGATGGTAAAAACCTTTCAAAAAAATGTGCGTGCAATTGAAAAGTTGGAATTAAAGAGAAAAGAATATTAAGAGAATCCCTCTAAGAAGTGTTCAGCAAGCAAAAGGCCTAGAAAAAGAGGATAAAAATTAGGAGGAAACACAATTATCAAAGAATATAAGAATATTGTATAGAAAAGGTATGAGTTCTTGCACTGATAGGGCCCATAGAATGAAGGCACATGACCAAGAATATAAGAAAGTACCACCAGGTCTGTTGGCATGACCTTTCAGAACGCTGGTGATGAGTGGTTAAGTGAGCACTCAGGTGACAGTCTGGTAGCAGGTAGGTACCACATTTCAGGGAAGCTACTCTCAAGGAGGCAAAATGAGACTGACGTGGGGACCTCAGTGACGAAGTCTAGCTCTGGAGAGTGCGGAGGGTGTGACAGAGGGTGCAGGAGGGAAATTGGGTTGGGATCACTTCTGAGCAGCTGTCTCTACAGGCTTCACTCAGCAGTGCACTTCACTTGGCTCCAGTGGGTCTCTTTTGAAAGAACTCAAGGTTAGCACGTACAGGGGAGGTTCTGAACTCAACACCTGACTATGCATTCCTGACACAGAAAATGAGCAGGATTCTAGCACACTCAAGCATCCGGAGTCCTCAAGATATTTATAAATAAGTACATTGTAATTAACCATGATTAATTGATAGCAATAACTGAAATTGGGAAATCGTACCCCAAATCTAGATTTCTGGCTAATATCAAAGCATGTGAATTTGACAACATTGTTCTT
>CAUYON010134026.1:0-29873 GCA_963573935.1 Arctocebus calabarensis
TATAGTGATCAAGGAAATGCCATGAAGGATATCTGTAACAGTATGATCAAAATATTTCTGAATGTATATGAATCATGCCCTGTGATTGCACCAATGTACATAATTATGATTCAATAAAATTATTAAAAAAAAAAAAAGAAATATCAGTACCTGTAGCTCAAGGAGTAGGGCTCAAGGAGTAGGGCCCATGTATGAGAGGTGGCGGGTCAAACCCGGGCCCGGCCAAAGAATGCAAAAATATAAATAAATAAAGATGAATGTTAAAAAAAAAGGAAATATCAGAATATTTGCTTCTGTATGGTGCCAGACAGCAATACCGAAGAAGTCTTAGAAATTCTTCATTGTCCCAATTTACGAATTTTAACCATAGTTTATTTAACTCTTTATTATATTCAAAACAATGTTAGATACTGAGGTTATAAAGAAAAGTTGAATGAAGCATTTCATTTTTCCATAAATTGTGATTTTGCAAATACATGTGTGGAACTAACATTTTAAGTGGCCAGTAGTAAATACCATACTTGAAATACTAAGATAGTGATGCCACAAAGAACAAAGAGACATTCTTTGTTACAAAGAAAGAAGGCAAAGAGAACTTTTGTTGTGGATCAGAGCTAGGTGGACCAGAGAATCAGAGGGTATACCAGCTAAGCAAACGAGCAATTCCAAAATAACTGCAGCTTAACACACACAAGTGTACCTCATGCATGATAAGGTGTCCAAAGTGCTTTAGCTGCGGGTGAGAGAAAGTCTACTCATTGTAGTGACCCAGGGAGGCTTGCTTCAATGTTTCTCTGACTACCAAGATACACAAGAAAACAAACATGCTAAATCATTCAGTTGCTCTTCAAGCTCCTGTTCAGAGCGACCTACATCACTTCTACCACTTCTTCTAAGTTTCTCTGGTCAAATAAACTCATGAAGCCATTAAAAAATGTACAATATGGGGGCAGCACTTGTGGCTCAAGGAGTAGGGTGCCGGCCCTATATACCAAGGGTGGCAGGTTCAAACCCGGCCCTGATCAAAAAAAAAAAAAAAAAATGAAAATTAGCTTCATATTAGGGCTGAGTACATTGGATACTTTTTCTTCCATTCTTGAGATACTTTGCTAAGAAGAACATATTCCAGCTCCATCCATGTAAACACAAAAGAGGTAAAGTCTCCCTCTTTCTTTAAGGCTGCTTAGTATTCCACAGTATACGTGTACCACAATTTATTAATCCATTCATGGGTTGATGGGCATTTGGGCTTCTTCCACGACTTAGCCATTATGAATTGGGCTGCAATAAACATTCTGGTACAAATATCTTTATTATGATGTGATTTTTGGTCTTCAGGATATATACCCAATAAAGGAATTATAGGATCGAATGAGTTTGTTTTTTTTTAATGATTGTCACAAGTGAATGAATTATGTTTTCACCTCCTCAGAGTTTCTATGGGCAAAACACCTAAAAATAAACAGTACTAAATTTCCTTCTATCATCTTGCTCGTTGAAAGCATGTTTCATACTAGCAATGTTTGAAATTTTTAAATATTCAAAAACTGAAATTTTTTTAATGGGTAAAAGATAGGAGAGTGAAAGTAAAAAGGATTGGCATTGTTCTCTCTTCGAATCCAGCTACTAGAATCCCTGACAATATCCAAGGAGTGTTTGAGACATTTTGAATGTGGTATCCAGTGAGATCTACAAGAGATAAACCATCTCTTGGTTTAATAAAAGAGATCAATACTAAGTAAAGATCAATACTTAATCATCTACAAAAAAATAATAATAACGATAACAACAAAAACTCTTTAGTAAATGTATTTTTGAAGTACTTCAAACTAATAAGTATTTTTTTCTTTCTTTCTTTCTTTTTTTTTTTTTTTTGTAGAGACAGAGTCTCACTTTCTCACCCTCGGTAGAGTGCCGTGACATCACACAGCTCACAGCAACCTCCAACTCCTGGGCTGAGGCGATTTCTCTTGCCTCAGCCTCCCGAGTAGCTGGGACTACAGGCGCCCGCCACAACGCCCGGCTACTTTTCTGTTTTGCAGTTCAGCCAAGGCTGGGTTTGAACCTGCCACCTTCGGTACATGGGGCCAGCACCCTACTCAATGAGCCACAGGCGCCGCCCCTAATAAGTATTTTTTGATACTTACTATCATTGCAGACTCTGGGGATAATAGAAAGGAAATAAACAATGTAGTCACTGGAGACTACATTGAGAGACTACATGAGAGTGTCATGATTTTATTGAGGAAATAAGATTAACATACATAAAAGCATTAAAATCACAATATTAAATTTTTATGCCATACAGATAATACTCAGGGTAACAATTTTCATTTACAGTCATCCTCCTATTTCTCATCACAGACTGTCTTAATTCTTCATAAAAATCTCCACAGACCTGACTGGCCAAGACAAGGCTCTCTTTGGAAGATATGGAGGGGAACCTGCAGGATAGGAAGGAATAGCCCCTTTCCTGATGCACATTTGTGTAAGAAGGAGAGAGCAGAGGATATTAGAGTCCTCTAACACATTGTGTCCAGTTGTGCTTTAAGTCATTGTTCAAATAATGGAAGAGGAAAAAGATTTGAAGATGTGAACCAGAAAGGAACCTGGGCAGACCAAAGCAGATGTTAGAGTAAGTAATTCAAAAATGAAAGTTCCCAGATAATAACCAGCGGGACTCACTGAGAAGCACACACTTACTAAATGCTTTAGGTAGACGATGCCTAATCTTTACAACAACCATTAGAGTTTGGAATTCTTTACTCACATGTAACTGGTGAGAAAACCAAAAGTGACTCTTCCAAGATTTCACAGCTAAGGAAAGTGAATAAACTGGGATTCAAATCAAATCCACTTGATTCTTAAGCCACATTTTCTTACTCTTCCAGCCATTTCTCCAACTCACCCCATGTGACCCTTCAACCCATGAGATGCACATACATCTCGAGTGCAGCAGATGGTACATGAAGGTACACAGTGGAACAGATCTTCAGCAAGTATTTATAAGCACCTGTTAAGGTGAGCACTGTGCCAGATGCTGGACAGGAAAGAGGAAAAGGCAAAGGCCAACCCCGCCTTCCTCAAGGAGAGCCTCCAATACACGATCAGGAACACTTGGGGAGATAAGAAGAGAGCCTCAGCTTCATCCCACACATCAGAGACCTGCTTTCCTACATAAATGTCAAAAGCATCAGTAAAAATAAAGTCACACATAAGATGAGGTCACAAACCATGCCCAATTTCAAGTACCAGGAAGAAAAGTTATAACAGGAGAAATAGCAGAATGTTATAATTAGAATGACAACAACCAAAATTCACTATTTACTAGGTGACAAGCATTCTTTTATACACTCAGTATGTGTTTATTCATTTACAAAAAGCACAAAGCCCACAGGAGCCTGAGACTAGGAAATCACATGGCATCAAAATTTCCGTTCTATTTTTAACTCCACTAAACTGCAAGCCTTGGTCTCAATCTACTTCAGTATCCCCATATCATCTGTACCAAAATCACCATGTGACAATTTTTAGTGTTGAGAGGGATTAGTAAAAACAAGCAAACACAAAACTCTACTCAACAGCAAGTCCTCAGGAGTGTATTTTGCAGCCAATGCATCCTGCCAGGCCCTTTAAGGAGTTATCTTTTCCAAACTTCAATCAATTTTTTTCATATCATATATTAAAAGATTTATTACAAGTGAACCAATAAATGGAGGTATCCTTAGGTTTACTTTTTCTCCGCAGTACAAGTCTATGCCAAGGTAATATGAAGTTTTTGCTGGATAGTAATTTATATCAGCCTCTATAATATTCAAAATAAAATCTTAACTTTCCTGCATTTCTATCAGATATCCAAACTATGTGTCTTGCTTTTCAATCAAGGATAAAAGTACTTTAGAATGGGAGAAGATATTTACCTGCCATAAATCTGATAAAGAGCTGATAACTAGAATCTACAGAGAACTCAAATTAATCAACAAGAAAAGAGCAAACAACTCCATTTATAAGTGGGCAAGAGACTTGAACAGAAACTTCTCTGATGATGATAAATGGCCAATGAACATATGAAAAAAATGTTCTTGTCCCTAATCATGAGAAATTCAAATCAAAACCACCGTGAGATATCACTTAACCCCAGTGAGAATGGCCTACATCATAAAGTCCCAAAACTTCAGATGCTGGCATGGATGCAGAGAGAAGGGAACATTTTTGTACTGCTGGTGGGACTGCAAACTAATACAATCTTTTTGGAAGGAAGTATGAAGAATCCTTAAAGATCTAAAAGTCGACTTTCCATGTGATCCCATAATCCCATTACTAGGCATCTACCTGGAAGGAAAATAAATTGTTTTACCACAAAGACATTTGCACTAAAATATAGCTCAATTCACGCTTACCAGACATGGAATCAACCCAAATGCCCATCAACCCATGAATGGATTAACAAACTGTGATACATGTATAGCATGGAGTATGTATTCAGTCATAAGGAACTGAATTTACATCTTTTGTATTAACCTGGATGGAGACGAAGAACATTCTTCTTAGTAAAGTATCACAAGCATGGAAAAGCAAGTATCCCATATACTCAATACTAATATGAAATCAATATATGAACAACTGTAACTCTTTAGGGAAGAAAAACACAAGTATGGTCTAGTGAGAGGGAGGAGAGTAGGGGAGAAGAGACAGAGAGGAAGGGGGAAGAGGGAGGTGATTGGCGAGATCTCACCTAATGTGCACAATATGAGGTTGTTTAACACACCCCCTCGGTGAAAGCCTCAACTACAACTTAAACTTTACCTTAGAAATTAAAACATTGTAACCTAAACATTTATGCCTTCATAGCAATCTTAAATAAATTGAAAAATTGGATCCAAATGTTTGAAATGTTTTGTAAGGTGATGCCCATCAAAATAAATTTATGTTCAACATAGCCCATTTTAAAGCTAGAAAGTAAGACATGTGTTTTGAAAATGATTACCATCTCAAATGACTAAAACAAAATAAAAAATATTGATGCTTAAAAGAAAAACAAAAGAATAGAACTACTGTACTTCAAGATTCTTTGGTGAATTTAGGCTTAGAATTTCAAGACAACATCCAAACGACTTATAAACATATGAATAGTTATTCAACTTGTTATTCATCAGAGAAATAAAACTAAACTAAACATATGATACTATCTCACACATTTCAGAATGGCTGGAATGAAAAAGACTGTCAACGTCAAGTATTGGTAATGATGTGGAACTCTCATACACTGCTAGTAGGAAAACTGCTTGGCAATATCTATTAAAACTAAATGGTTATAGATCCTATGGTACAATGCCACTCCTAGGTATATGCCCAACAGAAACATACACATTATCATAAAAAGACATCCATAAAAATGTCCATAGCAGTAAATTCATAATACCCAAATGTCATCAATAATAGAATATATAGTATTATATTCATATACTGGAAAACTGCATAGAACTAAAAATTAATGATCTACAACTACACTAAAAAAAAAAGAAAATGAATGAACTTCACAAACATAATATTGAACAAAAGAAGCCAGATCCTGGATACATACTACCTGATTCCTTTTATATACAAATTTCAAATAGAAGCAAAATTAACGTTTGCTGTTAGAATTCAGTCTAGTGGTAACTTTGGGAAGGTGGACCATGATTGCTAGAGGACACCATGGAGGCATTTCAGGGTCACTGGTTAATATTCTGTTTTTCGATGCTCTTACAGCTGATTATATGGGTGTCTTTACTTTGTGAACATTCGTTGAGCTTTATACTTAGTTTGTGCATGTACGTTTTTCTGTATGTTACATTTCAGTAAAAGTTTTATCAAATAAGCAGGAGGTAAGAAGGGGTATGTGATGACTGTCTTCTGCAAAATTACTTCTAACATGAAGTCCCCTACAGGAAGTTCCTCTTTGATGATGTCAGAAGAGAATGCTTGTCTCTTCGGATAGCTTTAGGCTTCATTTCTTAGGAAGCTCAGAGCTGATTTCCACTTCCACACTTCAGTGCAGTACTGGTAACCAACGTTTTCCAGCATTTCTAACTCTCTCATTCAAGACCTAGGCTTATGCTCTTTCACCCATTTTTGAATTATTCTGTCATATTTATATCTATTTAAGCAGCTAGGACCTATAAAACCTTTCTGGAGTTAGTTGAATTATAAAAATAAATACTTGAGAGTAGTGAGGATAGATTAGTGATCAAACAAAGCCTCTAGTTATACAGGGTGTCCATAAAGTGTGTGTACAATTTACAATGTAAACCGTTTTAAATTGCACATGAACTTCATAGACACCCTGTATAATAAATTTATGGCTGGGAATTTGATTTAACTTTTAGTATAGTCTTATCTTAGTTCATTGTGTTCTTCTGTAACAGAATACTTCAGATTAGGTCACTTATAAAGGCAGAGATTTACTTCTTACAGTTCTGAGGCCTGAGAAGTTCAGGTCAAGAAGCCCACATCTCCTATGGGGGAAGACAGAAGGCAAGAAAGTATTCATGAGAGAGAAAGCACAAGACAGGACCCAAATGACGTTTATAACAAACCCACTTCTGTGTTGACTGCAATAGATCTTCATAAGCTATCACCCGTGAAATGTCTCACTTCTCAATGCTATTTATGGGGAATTGAACTTCCAACACATGAGAGCTTTGGGGGACACATTCAAAATGTGACATTCTTTATAATGTTCCTATAATATGATTAATAATTTTAAAGCAAAAAATGATACAACTAACTAAATAATTATCATATATTAAATGCAAATATTAAACCTGAGTACACTCTACCAAGCAATGTTATGGTCACTGGACTGGACTGTCTCAGATTGAACTTATCTCTTATTTGATAGAGTAAAGAGGAAAGTTTTCATCATCTTCATTATGAAAGGTTAACGTTGTAAAACCCACAAAGACATCCGCTAGACAAGAAGAAACTTACTATAACAATGAGCTTAAATAGGCCAAACTCTCATCATAAGAAAATAAAAACAAATGTAACAATACAAGTGGTAGCAAACCAATAAAGCTGTTATTTGATGATACTATAAACTCCAAACAACATTATAAAACCCACATCCACTAGACAAGAAGAAATTTTATAACAATGAGCTTCAATAGGCCAAAACGCTCATTATAAGAAAATTAAAACAAATGTAACAATACATGTGGTGGCAAACCAATAAAGATGTTATTAGATGAATTTAATATAAACTCCAAACAAAGGAAAATGGGAAAGAACTGATGTGGAGCAAAGATAAGTATAAACTAAATAGCCCTTGTTTTCCTATTGTTTGTAAAAAGCAAATAAATGTCAAATTGTGTAACTGTAATGAATATAAGAGAATATCAAAAATTTGGAAAGAGGTTGTTTCAAAAGGAAATCCAAACTGACTTTCAACTATTAATAACTTGAGCTTCCCAAAGAGACAGCTTGGTTCTAGATTATTGTTATTGTTGTTGCCATTGTTGTTGTTTAAAAATAATGTGACAGACTTTCTCCATTAAGCAGAAAAATCTAATGTTTTTATTTCCTGTCCTTTCTGGTAAATATCTGACTAAATTCCATCATTGGTCCCTTTTACTCCATTAACTGAGTAGATTTAACCTTTTCTGTTTTATTTATTTTTCCATATTGTACTCTTCTCTTGCTCACTAAATAATAGTTATAAATGATATTGGATGAAATAATAACCATAACTGTGGGTCAGGCGCTCTTCCAAGCATATTACCTGTAATAATTCATTTAATCTTCAAAATAACCTGATGGAATAGGTTTTACCATTACCACCATTGTAAAGATAAAGAAAATAAGGCACAGAGGATTTAAATTACAACTCAAGAGTAACCAGGTAACGTGTTAAAATTCAAATCTGGTATATAATACAAAAAAGTCACATGGATTTATTAGTCACTACATGATTAAATGAATATGCAAAATACAAAAATTTAAAGGTTATGTCTGTAGGAAAAAATACCTTTTCAACAATGTTGAATTCATTTACTGAGCACTATCTTCTTTCCAAAGTACCGCTATTCACATAACAAAATACACTAAAGACAGAAGGAGACATTATATTGATACTTCAAAAGAGAATGGGGCATTCTGGGGTTTTCTTGGGGAAGCATCTGTTTTGAAGATTACAACATCTGAAAGGCTCTCCTAAGAAAAGGTGAATATGGTAAAACTCACATTACAAGAATATGAGAAACATCACAAGAATATGAAAAATCTTCCTGAGGTTTCTCAGGGGCCAATTTAAATAACAGTCTCCTCTGTCACAATCTCTCCCTCAGTGAAAGCAGTAACAGATTTGTTGGTAATCAAATAAAGAGAGAAATAAAATAATATAAAAACAGATAAATACCCTTTCTCTGAAAAGAAGCAAACACATGCTAGCTGAAGATTGCCCTTAGAAATACCTCTTCTTCCTACATGAGCAGCTGGTCTTTAAAATAAACTTGCTTAAGAAGATGGTCAAGTTAACATCTGCAGGACTTCAGAAAGAGATTAGATAAAGCCTAGTAGGAATGATGATGACTCATCCTAGAAAATCAAGAGACCCACACAAAGAGGTGATTGTGTATACAGGATACACGCACAAAGACAAATAGTGAAAGAAATGCAAAACATTGAAGACTGAGCAATTCATTTTGAAAAGAGAAGTAACAGTTTAACGCTTAATCATTACGAACATCAGATAACCATCATCAAATAATGATAAACAGCATTTGACCCAGCAGTCCTACTGATGACTATGTATGCAAAGGAAAAAAGGTCACTTCATGAAAAGGACACCTACATGGGTATGTTTATAGCAGCACAATTCACAATCACAAAGATGCAGGAACAACTCAAGTGCCCACCAATCCATGAATGGATTAATAAATTACTATGGAGTATTACTCAGCCATAAAAGAAAAATGGCTACCTAGTACCTTTTTGTGACAATCTGAATGGACCTGGAGACCATTCTTCTAAGTGAAACTATAGGAATGAAAAAACAAATACACGTCCTCAGTATCAGGTTGAAACTGGTCTATCTGAGATTTGCTTCCCTCTTACACAGATGGAAGTAAATCTCAGCGAAATTTCAGCAATGGGAGAGAGGGTGGGTAAAGTCACACCTATTGGGTATGGTGCACACTATCTAGGTGGTGGGCACACTGATGACCTTGACTCAATTTGTGCAAAAAGCAAGTATGTAAACAAAACATGTTTACCCCTTCATATTCTGAAATTTAAAAAATAATAATGATAAATGATTAAGTAGAATACAAAAGTAAAAGAAATAATTTGTGATCAATGACCAAGAAGTAGTATAATATTATTTCAGTAACTGAAATAACTTAAAAATTCACACTGTAAACACTAGGATAACCACTGTGACCACTACAATGACTAGTAGACCAAAGAAGTATAACTAATAAGTCAATAGAAGAGATAAAATGGAGCACTAAAGAACACTATTCCATAAAAAGATGATAGAAGAAGAAGAAGAAGTAATAACATATAAAACAAAGGAAAACAGAAGAAAAAAATAAACCTAAATCTAATAATATAGAAAAATACATTGCATATAAACAAACTTAATAGTTGCATTTGATAATTAATAACTAATATCTATCACTATTCAGTGATAATATGATTAGATATTTTGAAATTACAAGGAACCCACAAGAGTACTATGAAGTATTAACAAGTGAAATTAGCAAGATCACAGAAAACTCGGTAAATCTAGAAAATTAGTTGTATTTCCACTAACAAAGAAAGATAGGAAAGTAAAACTTGAAAAAACTGTATGTCTATTATAATATCATCTAGAACTCTACAATATGATTAGAAATTCATCTTCTAGGTATTTACCAAAAATGAGTGAAAGTAGAGACTCAAACAAATATACCAATGTTCATAGCAGCATTATTCACAATAGTCAAAAAAGGTGGAAACAACCAAAGTGTACAACAGGTAGATGAATAAACAAGCAAAATTTGGGACATAAGTACAATAATTTATTATTCAACTCTTTGTTATTCTGATGCATGCCACAAACATGTATAAACCTTGAAAATATTATGCCAAATGCAATTTCAGACACAAAAGGAAAAACATCATGTGATTCATTTATAGGAGGTACGTAGGCAAATTCATAGAGACAGAAAGTAGAGTACCAGAGGCTGGAGGAAGAGATAAATTAAATACAGAGGTATTGTTTAATGGTATAGAGTTTCTGTTTGAGCGATGAAAAAGTTCTGGCAATGTAGTAGTGATGGTTCAACAACAATGTGAATGTAGTTAATGTCACCAAATTGTACTTATAAGAATGGTCAAATGATCAATTTTATGCTGGCTACATTTTACTACAAAAAAAGAAAAATATTTATGAAATGCTGGAATTATAGTTTGATCTTGGAGAAATATCTGCTGCAAATTTGTGTTGGAACAAAGATCTCCCTTGTTTTATCTTTATCAGCCCCTAAATTTACAAAGTAGTTTAATGTTACTAATTATCTAAGCAATATTGTCATTCAAATAACTTACGGTCCAGGTTTCTTATATTTAGCACTATTTGTCTTGGTATTGTAATTTTAGGTTAAATTCATTAAGAAATTTTATCAACTCTTCAGCACAAGCTAATTTCCAAAGTCATATAGTATGTAAAAATATTGGATGTGGACAGGTCTTTAAAAATTCCACTATTTTCCATGCATGAGCTAAAAAAAAAAAAAAAACAAAAAACATAGCACTTCATGTCTGCTAAACCATTGAATTGCTCTGTGGTAGGGTAAGTTGAACAATCAATTTACACATGTGGCAAAAATTCATCTAACTGATAATGGTTAATTCCCTGAAAGCTAATAAAGTTCACTGTTGCTGGTACCAGTTCAATAATACATAATAAAGTATTTTCCAGAAAGTGCTTCTAGTGAATAATAGAACAAATAAACACAGACTTTAAACACCATAAATTTTCATAAGCTTTGTACGTTTGTCTTTTTCTGCTCCACACATACTTTACTACTATCAGTTATGACATATCTTAGCAGATCCTACTTCAAATTTTACTGAATAAGTGTTTTTCTCAACTTCTTTGAAAATATTCCCACCTATAGTTGTTACACACTACAATTAATAGGAGCTTATTCTTCAGTCACTTCGAACTTCACATTGACTTGGCATTTGTTTCAAATAAACGTCTGTGCAGTATCTGTAACAACTATTGACTCATCAAGAGTCAAAGAAAACCATTCATAATCATTTTCTCTGTTTTTTAATTGACTGTTGATGCTGTTCCAAATGTTCTTCACTCTTTCAGTCATTGTTCTCATCAAAAGATTAAGAGTGTTAAACAAGTTGTTTTTTCTGAACACTTTTTTTGATTGTTACAAACAAACATAAAAACTTACCATAGATAAACAGTTTTCCTTGCTTTGCTAACAAGTGAAACACCCAGAAACTTTAATGTTAGTAGCATTTTCATTTTTTATTTTTTCAAACAAATTCTTCTATGTTGAGATATTCCATTTTAAATTATGTGATCTTCTGGTCCATTTCATTTCTGTAAGTTGCAAATACTGTGGTGAGCACTGAGTATGGTAGTGATAGCGTATATTGCAGTTTTAGCACAAGCTATGGTGTTATTGCAAAAAGACACAATGTTCTGACATCCAATTTAATTAAATAATTGCCTGAGCCCAGGAGTTCAAGACTGCAGTGAGCTAAAATTATGTCACTATATTCCATCCTGGGCAAGAGAGCGAGATCCTATCTCTTTAAAAACCTTTACACCCTCCACTGTACCTTCAGGGGCAATATCCAAAGTCTACTTTTCTTGTTTTGACACAATGGGTATGCACTGATAATAAAAAATAAAATACTTTTACAATCTGGCAATGTGCATTCATAAGCATGGCAATTGAAACACTGTCAAGTTACAATTGCATCACTGCCGCTAATAATATGCCAAACACAAGGCAAAGCTATGAGATCACTGCATGGTCTCTCTTGCAACTTAACTCCACCATGGTAGCATGAACACACTCATCACTCAAATGTACACAAAGGAATGTTGCTGTGCTCCAATACAATTTACTTACGGACACTGAAATTTGAATTTCATATAATTTTCACATTATGAAACATTGTTTTGATGTTTTTCCACTGTTAAAAATGTAAAAATCACTCTCAGTTCAGAGGCTGTACAAAAATAGTCAGTGAGTCACATTTGACAAGAGAGTCATCATTTGCTAACTTATGTCTTAACAGGTGGTGGTTATATGTCTCTCTGACTGAACCCTCGTTGATACAACATAAATTCAGTGCCAACTATGTGTCAGACCCCTGTCAGGTAAAAGAGATACAAAGGTTAATATTTCAGTGTCTCTGTCTTTATAAGGTCAATATACATTAAATCGTTTCTATAATAAAGAATTAACAAGTATTTGCCTGTCTACTATATACACAGCATGCTATTGCCTGAGATACCAGCAACTTCAGTCCTTTGGGCCTTCCCAACCTTGTTTGGGAAATAAGACATTCTTGTATTAGTTATCCACTGCTGTGTAACAAATTACCAAATTAAGCAACTTAAAACAACATGTGTTATATTGTCTCACAATTTCTGTGGGTCAGAAATCCAGGCATAGTTTAACTGGCTACTCTGCTATGATCACACAAAACTGCAATCAAGATGTTATGCTGCTTTCTCATCTGGAAGTTCAACTGAGAAAGAGTCTGTTCCAAGTCTTACTTGGGCTGTTGGCAGAATTCATCTCTTTGTTGCTTTACGAAGCTGACTCTGCAAGCCAGAGGGAGTTTGACATAACATAACATAATCAAGGGAGTAACAACCCATCATCTTTGCCATGTTCTATTGCTTAGTAGCAAAACACAGTTTCCACCCACACTCAAAGGGAGGAAATTATGTAAGGGCATGAACATTGGGATACACATATGACTGGGGGGTGGGGGGCATCTAGAATCTGCCACATGCCCAAAGAGCAATACAATAACATATACATGATCAAAAGGGAAATGGTATGATAGGCCATTGGTTTTCTAAATACTTAAGTAATAGAGAGTACAGTATAGACCAGAACTACTGGCAAAGGTCTCATGGAAGAGGAGAGGTCTCAACTTACCTTTGAAGGTTACATAGGTCTAAACATTCATAAAATTCGTTAGGCAATGAAACCATTCATGATAATGTAATAATAGCAACATTACTGCAGATTCACAGAAAAATTCTGAGATCCACCAAAATTTTTATAGTACTTTTCAAGAAAATTTCAGGTCATTATTAATTTTGTCAAATGTCAAAAATGCAATATACCACCATTGTTCAAATGCAGAAAAACCCAGCTCTCCCAAATAAAAGCCCTGCGTAAAACTCTTTGCCAACTATAAGAAGAAAATAATAATTTCATTCCTTTCAGTCCTTCCTTATTATATATGAATAATTTGATAAAAGAATGATATCATATTCACCATTCAATTTCATAAATGTAGGAGGAGATAGGGAAAGAATTGGAAGGGGAAAGAAAGATGATTTCTATTTCTCCAACATTCTTATAGAATATTTAAATTGCTGCAGAAAGTAAGTCCAAACATGGAGAGTCTGATGAACCATTAACATAGATTACACGATGCAACTAAAGTTGGCAATACATGTTTACCATTCTTTATAGTCAACAGAAGTAGTTTCACAGTTAAAGGAAGTGGGCATTTCTAGCTTCTCTCATTCAAAAGCTATTTTTGATTCACTGCTAACTTCCTTATTTAAACATGCCTTTGTCCCAAATTAACCAAGAGATTCTTTCTTGGTGAGCACAAACCACATGGAAAGTTATAGTTTCTAAGTTTCTCCCACTTCTTACTTTTCTATGAGCCAAACAAAAATTAGATTGCTTCAGATCCAAAAATCTAACTTTCAAAATTCATCTTTGGGTTAAGAAAAAGCATAGACATTTCCTTGCCCAGAAGCTAATTTTAATAGATCCATGTGAATTCATAAATCCCATTCCATGTTCTCAAACACAAACCAAATGGTCCAAAATTCATGTATCACGTATCCACTGAACTGACAAATCCACTTAGATGAGCATTAATTTTTTAAAAGCCACAAAACTTTAGTCTTTGTATCTGCTAAAGATTATTTTACTAACTCTTTGACTCATCTTACCACACATGCCCTTAGTCTAAACTCTTAGCTTTATTTCCTTATCTCTACTAAGTGTGGAGCACTCTCCCTCATTGTGGAAGTTGAGTTTCTCAGACTCTTGAACACGACCATCTCTTCACTCTTCTATTTAATGAGACACCAAATCCCTGATAATTTTCCTTCTTTTGCAGGCCTACTACAGCAAACTTGGTTTAGGGACTTACTACCTTATTAACGGACCATTCTAATTGTCCTGTGATGGCTCATCCTACCTACTATCTTCCATCTGTTTCTGTCCTTCACACTGTTACTTGGCAAGAGCACTTCCTGATGTAGAATAGGCAAAAAAGAGCTCCCTTTGGCCTATTAGGATGGTACATGGTCCTGGTCTTCACTTCAGTGGCCTCTGATTCCCCTAAGCCTACCCATCATGAGGACATGTTTCCCCAAGGTGATCTTTCTCTTTATCTTTATACCATTTTTATTTATGTTGTCCTTTTCTCTGGGATATTACTACATATTCCTCAGTTTAATAGCAAGTCTTCCATTCAAATTTCCATAAACATCCCATCTTAAGATCTTAAAACAAACAATAACTGATACTCTTGAGTAAATCTAATCTCTCTTGCTATAAGAGAGTAAATATGGCATATTTGTGTTTTACTTTCAAATACACCTATTATTGAATAGGTGTAATAGAGTAATCTTCAAAAAATCCAATATTATATAACTATATGTGACTACTCTGTTAGTGTATAAAAAGAAATTCTTTGACAAATAAGTATAACTAATAGACTCAGACTCTAGATAGAAAATTATTTCTTATTTCCATTTTAAAAGTTTATATAGAACTAGCAACTATGTTTGACTATGATTAATTTGAACCTACAGTAACCAAAAGGGATTCTATTATATAATGCCAGTAAGATTCACTGTAAATAAAAATAAAATAATTGTGTAAGGAAAATCTTACAAGTACTTACAAGTACTGCCACTTATATCAACTTAGAAGAACTATAAATGTACAAAAAATAGTATTCAGAAATTAACCACTTTTCAGTAGTACTAGAATCTCTATTTAGAAATAAGTTTTTAATGTTGATGAAATGGACTTTTTGATATAACTAAGGATTTAATAGAACCATAGTTAAAAGAATGCTATGCTGTAAAAATATTAGGTGTTCTTTTTTAAATCAACTCAAGGTAACCTAGAAACTTAACTGAAAGCAAAACCTAGTTTCCTAAATGTTTGATTGCTTTGTGTACATCAGTTAAGGTACACAGAATTATTATTCTCCCTTTTGTTGTTGTCAGTAAAGAACATAATGATTTTATATGTGTGCCACATCTTTGAGAGACATCTGTTGATTCAATCATTCTTTCAATAGCTAAATTACTTATTGAGCTCCAACTATGTGCCAGTCACTCCTCACATACACAGGAGTGGGCAAGACAAATAAGATTCCTGTTCTCATAAAGCTTACCCTTTCACAAATACATTCAGTAAACAAGTACACAGATCCACAAGTAAATTAATTGTAGATTGTGTCAAGTACTGTGGTGGCATTAAAAGAGCCTAACTGAAGAAAGAGTATCTCCAACACAATGAATCAATAGCTGTCATATGAATGGTATAACCCAACTATAACACAAGAATATAGAGAAAGGGGCAAGGATAGGGAGGGGAGAGGGGAGGTTGGGGCGGAGGGAGGTTAATTGGTGGGGCCACACCTACGGTGCATCTTAGAAGGGTACAGGCAAACCTTGCTAAATGCAGAATACAAATGTCTTCATATAATAACAGAGAAATTGCCAGGAAAGCTATGTTAATCAGTTTCATGAAAATAATTAAGATTGTATATGAAACCAGCACATTGTACCCCTCGATTGCACTATTGTACACAGCTATGATTTAATGATAAAGATAATTTTAAAAAACCACAATGAGATATCATCTAATCAAAATGTCCACTGAAAAGACAAAAAAGAAGAAAAACAGATGTTGGTTAGGGTGTAGAGAAAAGGAGACTTTTAAACATTGTTGGTAGGAATGTAAACTTAATTTTATATATTAATATAAACATTATTAATATAGCCACTAATAAAAACAGTATGAAGAACAACTGAAAATAAAACCACGATTTATTCCAGCCATCCCACTACTGCACTTACATGTTTATTACAGCACTATTCACAATGGCAAAGATATGGAATCAACTTAAGGGTGTATCAGTGGAAAAATGGACAAAAAAAACCTTGTATGTATACGCCGTGGGATACTATCTGGTCAAAGAAAAGAATGAAATCACATTCTTTGTAGCAACAAGGATAGAACTGAGTCATTATCTTAAGTGAAATACCCAGGCAGAAAAAAGAGAAATGTTGCATATTCTCACTTATATGCTAGAGTTAAAACAATAAAAAAACTGAATACGAGGTAGAATAGACAGTGAAGGGACTGATAGATAACATTGACTGGGAACGGTGAGCAGTTTGGAGAGAGTACAAGTGTACAGTCACATAGAAGGAATAAATTAAATGTTTGATAATACAGCAAGGCGACTATGGTTAAATAAAAGTGTATTGTACTCAAGGTATGAACATATCAAATACCCTGACTTGATCACTATATATTATATAAATGTAACAAAATTTAACATAGGCTATAAATTTATACCATTTTTTTTAAATAGCATCTCAAGGGCACATTAAATTGTGTGGTCAGGGAAAGCTACTGATGGCCTCTGAACTAACAGCTGAATGAAAATAAAGAGTGAAGCACATGAAGACATAGGGTAGAGGATTCCATGTAGAGATGCATACAAAGGCTTCAATATCAAAAGATTCAAGTTCTAATAAAAGGAAGATGGTCAGTGTGAGCAGAGTATTATCAGCAGAGGAGAATAAAGAGGAGGAAGGTCTAGAGAGACAGGAAAGAGCCAACTTACTACGCACTTTATTGGCCTCATGAAGACCTGTTTTTTAATGTTAATTGCCACAGGAAGCAAGGGTATAAGCAGGTGAGTGACATGACTTGACATATACTGCAGAGGAATTAGATCTCATAAGATTACCGAAAAAATTAAACAGTTTATTTGGGGGTAAAAAATAGAATCACAATAAATGCAATCCCTGGCTTGGATTTATGAGTAGCTTTCTCCCATAGATTACTTTTAAAAATCACCATCTGTTTTATTCTCCCAACATACATGCTATTATTCAGTTTACAGCTAGAGACTGAGACATAGTAAGATTAATTCATTTTCCATCCCCTACACGTAATAACTACCATCACCATGGAAAATACATCTCAATAGCAACTTTTTGGCTGCTGTCTGTCTAATTAGACCAAGTAAATTGCTTTGCTGAACACTTATACTCATCCTTCACTTCTGACAGATGAATTCTTCTGAGTGCTTCTGGGAGACAAAATATTGCTTGCCAAATTACATGCAGACAGGCAGTCCTGCCTTAATTAATGAATCATATGAGTGTTATGAGTCATTGTGCTGCAAACCAACTTGTTTTAGCCACTTGAAGTATTCAGTCATACTCTAACAATGCACTGTAGGCAATGAGTGCCTTATTGCTTTTAGGAAATAGAATTCATGAATAAAAATAAGATGGTTCGGGGGATGCTTACTAATCTTAAAGAACAGGCAAGTCAAATAAACACATTTTCCAGTTTTTTAGGCCAGAGATCAGAAGCTTAAAAGAACTCACTCCTGAAAGTCAACCCATTAATCTCTGCTCTCCATTATCTGATGTGAGACTTTTAGAAAAACTTCTACATAGCTACATCTCCTTAAACCTAGTAATCTTAAGGAGAGCTCAGAGGACTTGCCTCATCTTCTGAGGAAATGTGAAACAGGGTTAGTAGATTTAATGAAAACTTAAAATATAATAGAAACATTTTTGCAAGCCGATGAACATTTTCCTTAATCTCTTTAGAGGCCTTGCTTGAATATATTTCTTTAATAACATTTCTGCAAAAATAAGCACCACAATAGTTACTCAAAAGGATGTGTTTGGCACAATAAGAATGTCAAAAACATTTTCAAGGGAACATACTTCTTTAAATGTTTCCCTTGAAATTGTAAGTGACACGAAAGTATTGAAGGGAATGAACCTGTGTTGCTCAGTGTCACTTCACACTCAAGGATTACACTAGCAAGTTTCATTGTGGAGCAGTCTTTGTTCAGATAAGTGAAAAGGGTAACAACAGCTTTCCCTTATAGTTGATCTTTGGGTAGGTATCACCAGCCTTATTGATGTCCTTAACTTCTGTTCATAGTTCCCTCATTCAATTCTTTCTAACTAATCCATTTTGATGGCACCATCTATTTTCTGCTGGGATCCTGACCAATGCTGTATCTGTCATATGATTGAAGGCAAACAAGAATCCTGTTGAAAAGAGAGCCTCTTATGATCTTTCTGAACTATCAGAACTACCTTGTTCTTTGTTCCTCACTACGCTTCTTGTTATTATGCTGCCACACTGATTCCAGGGATCCAGGGATCCACAGTTCAGACCTGCCAGTCTTTCTTAAGCAGGTACTATTTTCCAGGAACTGAAAAGACAGATGTAGAAGGCACTGCCCTTACTCTTGGGGATATAACATTCTATTGGGTAAATATACCTTCCCAACACTAAAATCCACCAAAAATCCTTTTCACAGATGTTGTTCCCACATAAAACCAGCCCATGTATGAAGATGTAGAATACAGAAGGCTGGCTCTACAATAATTACATTCTATAGACTGCAAACAGTGGTATTTAGAAAGCTTCATGGTAATTTAGGTACATGAGGGAAAGTAGTAGAAAGACAAAGCTGGAGATTTAGTCAAAACAAGGTAATAAAAAGCATTAAATGCTATACCAACTAATTTATTGGGGTATAATTTGATAGGTAATAGTACATACTTACAGATTCCTAAACAGCAGAACAAATGATCAGATAAAATTTGAGAAATTTTCGCTGGAGAAATAAATCAATAAATTAAAAAGTACTGAAAGAAGAGGAGAAAAAACTAAGTATAAAATTCTTACAACAATCCCAACAAAAAGCTGAAATAGTGAGCACAAAGAAAGACTTCCAAATATGAAAACAAATGGAAACAGCTCATTCATTCTAACGTAATATTAGAAAACAAAAAATGTTTTAATAAATTGTGTGGGTTACATAATCATTAACTTAGATATTTTTGGTTTCAGCTCAAGATTTTCTAATTTTTCTCCTAAACTATACTACTTCTCTGTGTAAATAACTCGCAAAATTCCCTCTTAAAGGTAATTAACCAGAGGGCAGAGCTAGATGGTAAACCAGAAGTATCATTCAACTGAGCTCTCCTAGAAAGACTGGGGGGAAAGAGAGAATCTAACCACACCTGGTGCTGAGACCTCACCCAGAGTCATAGCTCAGGAAGCACAGTGAGGAGGCAGTGAGCTGGATACAGCATATAATCCAGAGTAGTGGAAATATGATGAATTAGGCAAGTGATTGCAACTAGCTGGGATCAGCTGGTCCCCCACAGAGGTATGGGATGGAAGGAAGCCTGTCTAGATATTCAGTTGTGGCAGGAAACTGCATATTGAGTGGAAAGCTTGGAAAAGTGGGCAGACTCAAACAGTATATAGCAATCAGATTTGAATGCCAGTGGAGGGGATTTTCCATAGGTTTGGTGGCTAGTGAGGCAGCCATACTGAGAAGGTCCCCGTGGCCAGGGGCTACCATTGTGCCATGAGAACGTCTTAGCAGGAGCCAAAAGCACTGCCATCTTAATTCCACCTGCCAGGATCAGAACTCCACTCTTGGAACAGGCTGAAGGACTCCTGCACTCCCAAGGGCACAAGAGTAATGGAGCACTGTGAGCATGCCCCTGAAGGATTCTTGGGAGCTTTAAGATCCCAACCCTGCAGGGTCTGAATGCTGAGGAAACAATCAGGCAATCATGGAAAGCAAGTAAGTTTTGATAAGACTGAATTCACCACTGAAGAGGCAAGGCTGGCTGACTGGATTTTTAAAAAGCACAAGCAATCCGTACCTAGCCTTGAAGGACAAATTGAAACTCAGGGTTAAGGGATAGAAAACATTATTTTAAGCAAATAGAAGACAGAAGAAAGGAGGGGTTGCAATCTTATTTTCACATACAAGCAAATTTAAGACAACTAAAGTTAAGAAAGGCAAAGATGGACACTTTAAACTGGTCAAAGGAACAATACAAGACATTTCAATTTTAAATATTTATGTAACCAACTTAAATGCTCCCAGATTTATGAAACAGACCTTGATAGGTGTGAACAATATGATATTCCATAACATCATAATAGGCAGGGATTTTAACACCCCTCAGACAGAACTGGACAGATCCTCTAAAAAGTTTGCAACCTGTGGGTCATGGCCCCTTTGTAACAATGAAAATACATCATGGCATTAGGAAGGTTGAGAACCACTGCTCTAAACAGAAACTAAACAAAGATACAATGGACTTACATGTAACCCTAGAACAAATGGGATTAATAGACATATACAGAACACACCATCCAAAAGCTAAGGAATATACATTTTTCTCATCAACCACATCCCAGGATACTAATCAAACCTCAACAAAATTAAAAGAATAGAAATTACAGCTTGCATCTTCTCAGACCACAAGGTGATAAAGGTGGAACTCAACTCCAATGAAAATGTTCGTCCTCATACAAAGACTTGGAAATTAAACAACCTTATGCTGAATGGTAGGTAGTTGGGCTCAGAAGAGCTAAAAGAGGAAATCATTAAATTCCTCAAACATAACAATGAATTCACAAGTTACCAAAACCTGTGGGATATAGCAAAAGCAGTATTAAAGAGGGAAATTTATTGCATTAGATGCCTACATTTGAAAAATAGAAAGAGAGCATATCAACAAGCTCATGAATCATCTTCTGTACTTGGAAAAAGAAGAACACTCTGACACCAAACCCAGCAGAAGAATAGAAATAACCAAAATTAAATTAGAGATTAATGAAATTAAAAACAAAACAATCATTCAGAAAATTAACAAAACAAAAAGTTGTTTTTTTATAAAATAAACAAAATCAATAAACCTTTGTTCAGATTACCTAGAAATACAAAAGTAAATCTCTAATAAGCTCAATCAGAATCTATAAAAGGAACATAACAACAGATGCCACAGAGAGATAAGAGATTATCTCTGAGTACTACAAGAAACTCTATGTGCAGAAGTTTGGCAATGTGGAGGAAATGGATCAATACCTGGAATCACACCCTCTCCCTAGACTTAATCAAGAAAACATAGATCTCTTGAACCCTCTCCCTAGACTTAATCAAGAAAACATAGATCTCTTGAATAGACCAATTTCAAAAATTGAGATCAAAGAAACAATAAAAAATCCCCCTACAAAAAGATGTCCTTGTCCAGATGGCTTCACAAACTTTCAAAGAAGATACACATACTGCAGAAATTATTCCAAAAAATTGAGAAGGAAGGAATCTTCCCCAACACATTCCATGAAGCAAACATCACCCTGATACCAAAACAAGGAAAACACCCAACTAAAAAGGAGAATTTCAGACCAATTTCACTAATGAATATAGAAGCAAACATTCTCAATAAAATCCTAGCCAATAGATTACAGCTAAACATTAGAAAAATCATTCATCACAATCAAGTAGGTTTCATCCCAGGATGATTTAATATATGCAAGTCCATAAACATAATTCACCATATCAACAGAAGCAAAAACAAAGACTATCTGATCCTCAATAGATGCAGAAAAAGCATTTGATAAAATTCAGCATCCTTTTCTAATTAGAACCCTTAAGAGTTTAGGCATAGGTAGCACATTTCTGAATCTCATTGAAGCCATCTAACACAAACCCGAATAAAGTAAAACTGAAAGCTTTTTCACTTAGAACTGGAACCAGAAAAGGTTGTTCTCTATCACCACTACTATTCAACATAGCACTGGAAGTTCTAGCCAACACAATCAGGCAAGAGAATAGGCAGTCCCTATTCAATAAATAGTGCTGGGAGAACTGGATATATACACATAAAAGACTGAAACTGAATTCACACCTCTCACCATTTGCAAAAATTTATTCAAGATGAATAAAAGATTTAAATCTAAGGCATGAAACAAAAAAAAATCCTCAAAATGTGGGGAAAACACTGGTAGACATCAGCCTGGCAAAAGATTTTATGGAGAAGCCTCCCATGGCAATTGTAATAAGAAAAATAAACAAATGGGACTTGATTGAACTAAAATCTTTTGTACAGCTAAGGAAACAACAACAAAAGCAAATAGACCAAGTTCAGAATGGGAAAAGATATTTGCATATTATGAATCAGACAAAAACTTGATAACTAGGATCTATAGAGAACTCAGATTAATGAACAAAAAAAAGACCTAACAATCCCATAGATCACTGAGCAAGCGACATGAATAGAACCTTCTCTAAAGAAGATAGATGAATGGCTAACAAGCATGTGAAAAAATGCTCATGGTCCCTAATCATCAGAGAAATGCCAATCAAAACTACCCTGAGATATCACCTAACGCAGTGAGAATGGCTCACATCACAATGTCTCAAAGCCGCAGATGCTGGTGTGGATGTGGAGAAAAGGGAACACTTTTACACTGCTGGTGGGACTGCAAACTAATACTACCATTTTAGAAGGAAGTATGGAGAATCCTCAAAGAACTCAAATTAGACCTCCGGTTTGATCCTGCAATTCTATTACTGGGCATCTACCCAGAAAAAAAAAAATCACTTTATCATAAGGACATTTGCACTAGACTGTTTGTTGCAGCACAATTTACAATTGCCAAACTGTGGAAACAGCCTAAATGCCCACCAATCCAGGAAAGGATTAACAAACTGAGATAGATGTATACCATGGAATACTATTCAGCAACCAAAAAAGATGGAAACTTTACATCTTTTATATTAACCTGGCTGGAGGTAGAACACATTCTTCTTAGTAAAATATCACAAGACTGGAGAAGCAAGAATCCAATGTACTCTATTCTAATATTAAGGCAGTAGAAGAGCTAATGTGAAGGGAAGGGGTGGGGGAATGAGCCAGCGGAGAAATGGGAGGAAGGAGGGGGATGAGGTTACAATTATGACACACCTCTTGGGGGCAGGACACAATTATAAGAGGGACTTTCTCTAACAAATGCAATCTGTGTGTAACCTAATCCTTTGTACGTCGATGAACCCCAAACAATAAAAAAAATTAAAAATTAACCAAAATGTCCATTTGCCCTACTATTGCTTCCTTTCATATATGTTTCTGAAATGCATCTCTTTCAGTAAAATAGTATGGCAGTCATCCCATTCTGTTAAAAAGAAGGTGGTGTGGTTTTTCTGTCTTACATCAGATAATAAGAAAAATACTAGAAGCTTTGTAATGAAAAACTGAAGCTATAATCATGGTTCAAACATGATTCCATCACTTTTCACTTTCTACATAAACTCCCCGAAAATGAATGAGAAAAAGTAGAAAATGTTCCTTCTGCTTCTAAAACAAGGGAACAGAAAGTAATTTGATTATACAAATAGAAGATTAATCAATATAATATGGCAGAGGTCATTATGACAGTATCAATCAATGTTAAAAGCAAAAATATTAAAGCTGTTTGAATAGCAAACATATTTATGTTCAAACAGATCACTGATTTGCAATGAAGCAATTCTTAAAATTTCTCCTTTTCCATACATTTCTCCATTTGATTTCTCCAATCTAGGCCAATATATATTCAGCATCTCTTAAGGCTCAATGTTTAGTTCTTGACACTTCCATCTTCATGTTCACCCCATCTAAGAGCTCATCTATTCCCATGGTTTCCTTTACCATCTCAATCTTCTACAGCTCCAGGCCTGACAGCTGCCCTAAACTAAAACATCTTTTCTCTTTTTGTCTACTGGACAGAAACTTAATATATATAAAGCAGAATCCATCATCTTCTTTCTTCTACCTCTGAATCATTTTAACATCCCTTCATCATTACATGCAGATCATTACATTTTCTAGTCAATTGTCCAATCTTGAAATCTTGACATCATTTTTTCCCGTTCCTGTATTTCATTCATCACTACAAATGTTTCCATCCAAATGTGCATTTTTCTTAATCTTGAGGGCCCTTCACATCGGGATTAATGACTATAATACTTTAGTAGTACATATACTATATAGTTCATAACCATATGTTCAAAAACACTGCCTTAAATTCCAGAACTGGCCCTGACCTAAGTGTGTGGCCTTAGGCAGATTTAATTTCTTAAATTCTAGGTTCTTCATCTGTGAAATGGGGATAACAATAGTATTGGCTTTATAGGGTCATCAAGAGGATGAGATGACATATGTATGTAAAAAGACAGAACTATACTTAGTAAGGAATAAGAATTCATAAATTATATCTGCTGGTGTTATCATTATTACATCACCCATATTCAGTGTGTCATCTATTATAACCAAGATAATCTTAAAACTTAGACCATGACACTTAAATTGCTCAAATCCCATTTATCAGCCACCTAAATCATCAGAATTTATTTATTCAAATTTTTCTCTCCTGGAACTTGTATTATTTGCATTCAAAACATTTCTTGCTTATGATAGCATTGAAACAGCATACAAGATGCTTCTCTGCTTTGTCATCAATAACTCCAAGTGCTCAGGGCCTTGGAAATTGTCCTTTTTTGGTTTTTCTTCTAACTCAAAACCAAAAAAGGAAGCACTAGCTATAGGCATGTTTTCTTCTTAATCTAAAGCCCTCAAATCTTTCACTTTTGACTTAGAAAAACTGGAGTCCAGATCAGGTGTGAGTAAAATTTCTTTTGGAATGTGGTATCTAGGGCCTGGTCAGAGAGTAAATGCCATATCACAGAACCTGAATAACTGATTTAGTTCTGCCAGGGTCCAGGCAGGTGAATTCCCTGCATGATCCTCTGTCAACGTCCTATGAGCAGCAGGTCTGACACTAATCTGAAGCTAGAAGATATTTCAAACCCTTTCCAAAAGTTGGGTGTTTGGCATTAGTTTCACTCTCTGTCATTTTTAAATCCTATTGCGTTTCAAGAAAAATTCAATCCATGTGTTTCTGATTCTTCAAAACACTGTTGTTTTGTAAGAGCTATTTGATGTCACGAAGCCTGATGAGTCTCAACAAAGCCATTTGCTTCCCAGTAGAAAGCAGTAGATCTCTCCAAGGAATTAGTGAAACCAGAACCTCAGGCATCTTGGATCTCATGGATCTATAACATTTCTTGAATTTCTCTCAACTTGCAATTTTTTTTTTGAAAGAGCATTTCAATAGGAAATTGCTGCCTAATAGCCTCAATAGCCAGACACTTCAAAATGTAATATCCAGCTCATGTTTAGCTTTTCAGTACATTTTGATTCTGACCACCATAAATAGGTTTGTACATGAGGAAGTGACACCTTTGTAAAAAGTATTTAAACTTTTTGTGTTAAGCCTAATTAATTATGTAATTATGACATTTTTCAAAGGAAAACACTGCAAGCTCATATGACAGGGCTCAAATAGGTAGAGAAAAATATAATATGTAGAAAATGGCATATTGAGTGACCATACACGTGTCAATGTTGAGAAGGCTTTCTTTGCCTAAATAACTATTTTAGAAATCTCTAAGAAATAAACTAATAAATGCAAAAATCATTTTGTGAAGAGTATAGCTTTCTTCTTCTTGGAGTAAATTGTAATTGTAAATAGAGTCCCAAGGCTATGAATTGAAGCAATGGGAGAAATTAAATTGCAAAATAATTGAGGGCACAATTTAACCAAAATAAAATTTTGACTTCCTGATGTAACTCAGGCTTTTGTTACTGCTTTCTCAAATAAATCAATGAATTAAGAAAGAGGAAATATCTCAAATTAATGTGTGTTTTGAACTCCATCAATCTGGTAAGCTTTTCTATGGAAGTTGAATTTGATCAAAGCAGCAAAGAGAATTGTGCATGCTAAGTTATAAACATATTAGAGTCTGAAAATACTGGGATTCCAAAATGCCCATAATTAGGAGATATGTAGGATTATCACTGGATTTCTTCTTATAAAACTCTAAATATAATTACAGTTATATAGATAACTATACAAATATGAAGCTAAGGTCGATATGAAGGACTCAATTAAAGATTAAAATGGCTGTTGTCTGGTTACTTGAGCAATACAAGGAATATAGCTCCTGATGAATTACCAAAAATATACCATTACATCTATTCATGTAATGGCAGCTTTTTCATTTCACTTGATAATTTTTGTTTTTAGGAATGGGATTTTTCTGTGAGATAAAATTCTCAAAAGTATTTTTCTTTGGGGCAATTAATAATGCCAATAACAATGTAAAACGTGCATAACTGAAGTACAGCAAAAGAGAGAGCAGTTTCAGGTGAGACTGCAAAAAAGTAGAACACTTTGATGAAGCTCCCATAAGTTACAATGCCCGAGGATGGGTGGATCTGTGCACCCAAGACACTGACATCTTGCACGCATTCCTTTTCCTTTTATATAGACATAATCTCGTTAAAATGGGAATGTATTAGGAAAGTCAAACAATTAATTGATGCAAGAAAGGTTGTTTCATGTTTTGTGTAAATCAAAGCTAAAAATTAATATAAGGAACAGCACTGTATTGTAGACTAAACACAATTTGGCCTGAGTATAGCGTTTGGTGCGGGTGTCAAAGTTGTTCTGTGTTACACATGGTCGGTAATCCTCAGCAGAAATGTTAACTCAATTTGTCAGTATTATCTTTATGTCAACAGTAATGCTTAAATATTTACAATAGACATAGTACGCTGAGAGTTAGTAATGCAAGATAAATTGGAAAAATGCTAACAAAATGGATGGTACTAATAGAAAGCCCTGGCACTGCAGACTGTGATTTTATATACAAGAGCCTTGCCCGAAGGTAAGATTTTATTAAGTTCTATTGTTGACAGGCCGCCCCAAAAGTTTCCTTTAAAAATAAAAAAAGATTAAATGCTTTTTGAAAGGAAACAAAGCAATGAGTTTACTAAATGTATTCCACACAATATAGTCAACATTTGAGTCCAAAGTACATGCTAGCTGCTATTCTTTTCAAATAGACATAAATAATATTGCACAACTTGAACTGCTATGCATTCTTAAACTCTACACAGAATTAAACAGTTACCACGTTAAAAAATAACAAATAGCGATGAATAGAAAGAAAATGCGCCTTGTCTTCTTTCATTTCCCCAAGCTTGCTTCCGTTGCTACTGTCTGTTGTGTTAAAGGGGTGCCGTGTGTTTAAATCCTTTGTATCTTGAGTTCAGTTGGGAAAACAGAGATAGATAAAACTAATAAATATATCTTGTGGGCTAAGACACTGCTACTGCACCAAGTCATCTAACAAAAAGGTTGATGTTTTCTCCTTTCCATCATTTAAGCTGTCCTGTAAATGTTTTGCTATGACTTCTCAAGGAGAATTGATGAAAGATGTGCTAAGAAATGTATAACAAATTGTTTCTCTGATACCTACTGCAGGGCCTAAGACTTCCTGATGGACTTTATCACATTTTATCACCAAATAAGCACATTAGTGCTCTACCCTACAGAATCTTCACTTTTCTTTCCCTTGAGGGATTTTTCAATCCAAACTGGTACAGAAGAAATCAAACAAAGTTGTTCACCTATCCTCCAAAGCAACAGTGTCAGTCTGTTATAGAACTTTCTGGGTTTTACAGATTTCTTCCTTTTATGTTATATGTACTTACGTGAGTATCAAGCTATTAAGCTTCTAGGAACATTCAAGAGAAGCACTGAATAATCATTCAAATAGACCGTTTAACCAGGCAAGCTTTAAGAACAGAGAACAGCCGTCATAAAAACCAGTGACTTTTTAAAAATCCACATTCTCACTAGCCTGTTACTATTTGCTTCCATTTGAAAACATGCCACTTAATACACATTTTAATTCCTTTATAAGAAATACTTTAAGATGACTACACCCCCTGGATAAGAAAGATTAATAACCAATACAACAAGTGTAGTAGATAATGGAAGAAAGGATGGCCCACTGGATGTCAAAAACGAAAGCCCAAGAGAAGATGATCTCTCCACAAAGGTAGAATCATGCCGTGTAAAAAACAGTGAGAGGGACTTTAGAGATACTTGAGAAATTGTTCCTCATAGAAATCACACAATAGGAAATTTGTTTCTAAGTATAGCAGTACTACTCAATAACAGAAGCCCATTTCTTCTTGTCTTCTTATAGAAATCTATAGTCCTAATGCTTTTGATTTTGGTTCCAACAATTGTTCACTATATATTTTAGTTGTTGCTATTACAATCAATAATGATAGCTTTATAGAAGGGACAACTGACAAACTGACTACTCAAGGACATATATACTGACGTAGTGAATTTATCATGAGCAGTTACAGCAGGTCTTTCAATAACATCATTTCTTTCAATGTTTTTTCATTACAATATTGATGAGAAAAAGAATCCATTTCCAGACTGGGCCGCGGTCTGTGTGGAATTTTCACTTCCTCCCCATGTCTGCGTGGGTTTCCTCAGGTAGTCTGTTTCCTCCTTCATCCCAAATATGTCCATCTTAGGTGAATTGGTGTTTCTATATGTCCCCAGTGTGAATGAGCATGGGTGCGTGTATACACCCCCTGTGATGGGAAGGTGGCCTACCCAGGACTAGTTGTACCCTGAGCTTCTGGGATATCCTGCTACTGACAGCCCTGAACTGGAATATTGCAGTACATAATTGTCTTACTTTTTTTTTATTAATCATTCTTAAATGTGTGAACAGCTCACATTTTGGTTTCTGTTTGTTTGTTTTGGAGACAGAGTCTCAAGCTGTCACCCTGGGTAGAGTGCTGTTGCATCACAGCTCACAGCAACCGCAAACTCTTGGGTGTAAGCGATTCTCTTGTCTGAACCTCCCAAGTAGCTGGGACTACAGGCACCAGTACAATGCCCGGCTATTTTTTTGTTACAGTTGTCATTTTAGCTGGCCTGGGCCAGTTTCGAACCCGCAAGCCTGTATGTGGCCAGCACCTACCCAGTACATGAGCTACAGGTGCTGCCCAGTTCATGTTTATTTTAATGTTTAATATTAGAAGTGCTTTGGTCTTCAATTAAAAGTCTGGTGCTTTATCATTTATATGGATGTGTAGATGATGATATATTGGTTTGATAATAGTATTGAGTACATTGGATACTTTCTTTTCCATTCTTGAGATACTTTATTAGAAAGAATATATAATGCAATGGTACATTTCAAAACTTCTAAGAGTATAGTATAAATGTTTTACCACAACAAATAAATAAGAGGATGGTTTTTTAATCAGTCTGATTTAAGCATTCCACATTGTATATCAAATCAACACATCATATCCCATAATTGTACACAGTTATTATTTAATTTTTAAGAAAAGGTCAGTGGACTCAGCACCTGTGGCTCAACGGGCTAAGGCGCCAGCCACGTACACCTGAGCTGGCGGGTTCAAATCCAGCCCGGGCCGCCAAACAATGACGGCTACAACCAAAAAAATGGCAGGGCGTTGTGTCGGGCGCCTGTAGTCCCAGCTACTTGGGAGGCAGAGGCAAGAGACTCGCTTGAGCCCAGGAACTGGAGGTTGCTGTGAGCTGTGATGCCACAGCACTCTA
>CAUYON010134029.1:0-51685 GCA_963573935.1 Arctocebus calabarensis
TCAAGCAAGCAATCAAGCAACCCTATGTACAGAAACTTTTCAAGTGAAGGTAGTCTAATGGTCAGCAAGCACATGAAAAAAATGCTTAACTTCTGAGTAATATCTTGGCTATTTGAGGTTTTTTTCTGATTCCATATAAAATGAAGTAGTATTTTTTTAAGGTCTTTAAAATATGACAGTGGTGCTTTAGTAGGGATTGCATCAAAATTGTATATTGCTTTGGGTAGTATGGACATTTTAGCAATGTTGATACTTCCAGTCATGAGCATGGTATGTTTTTCCATTTGTTAACATCTTCAGCTATAACTTTTCTTAGAGTTTTATAGTTCTCTCTCTCTCTTTTTTTTTGGCCAGGGCTAGGTTTGAAACCACCACCTCTGGTATATGGGGCTGGTGCCCTACTCCTTTGGGCCACAGGTGCTACCCATAGTGTTTCACAGTTCTCTTTATAGAGATCTTTCACATCCTTTCTTAGGTAAACTCCCAAATATTTCTTCTTTAGCACTACTGTAAAAGGAATAGAGTCCTTGACTGTTTTTTCAGCTTGACTATTGTTGGTATATATAAAGGCTACAGATTTCTGAGTATTGATTTTGTAACCTTGAGATGTTGCTGTATTCCTTGATCACTTCTAAGAGTATTATAGGTGAATCCCTGGTGTTTTCCAGATATACAATCATATCATCTGCAAAGAGTGAAAGTTTAATCTGTTCTGATACTATATGGATACCATTGATGGCCTTTTCTTGCCTTATTGCAATGGCTAAGACTTCCATTACAATGCTAAAAAGCAGTGGAGACAATGGGCAGCCTTGCCTGGTTCCTGATCTAAGTGGAAATGATTTCAATTTAACTCCATTCAATACGATATTGGTTGTGGATTTGCTGTAGAAGGCCTCTTATCAGTTTAAGAAATGTCCTTTCTATAACAATTTTCTTAAGTTCTGATCATGAAAGGCTGTTGGATATTATCAAAAGCTTTTTCTGCATCAATTGAGAGAATAATATGCTCTTTGTTTTTTAATTTGTTTATTTGATGAATTATCTTTATAGATTTATGTATATTGAACCAGTCTTGAGACCCTGGGATAAAACACACTTGGTCATGGTGTATAATTTGTTTGATGTGTTGCTGGATTCTGTTTGCTAGGATCCTGTTGAATATTTTTGCATCAGTATGCATTAGTGATATTGGTCCATATTTTTCTTTTCTTGCTGGGTCTTTTCCTGGTTTGGGGATCGAGGTGATATTTGCTTCATAGAATGTGTTGGGTATAGTATTCCTTCTTTTTCTATATTTTGGAAAAGGTTAAGCAATACTTACTATCATTTGGTCTTGAATAAGCCAATTAAAAATATTCAGTGGGGAAAATACTCTCTATTTGACACATGGTGCTGGGTGAACTGGCTGGCAACCTGTAGAAGACTGAACCTTTCTCCATTAACTAAAATAGACACTCACTGGATTAAAGATTTAAACTTAAGACATGAAACTATAAAAATTCTAGAAGAAAGTGCAGAGAAAACACTTGAAAAATCAGTCTGGGAGAATATTTTATGAGGAGGACCCCCTGGGCAATTGAAGCAATGCCAAAAATACATTACTGGGATCTTATCAAACTAAGAAACTTCTGCACAGTCAAGAACACAGTGAGTAAAGCAAGCAGACAGCCCTCAGAATGGGAGAAAATATTTGTACGTTATGCATCCGACAAAAGTTTAATAACCAGAATACACAGAGAACTCCAACATATTAGCAAGAAAAGAACAAGTGATCCCATCTCAGGGTGGGCAAGAGACTTGAAGAGAAACTTCTCTGAGGAAGAAAGGTGCACGGCCTACAGACACATGAAAAAATGCTCACCATTCTTAATCATCAGAGAAATGCAAATGATATCACTTTGAGATACTGTCTAACTCCAGTAAGATTAGCCCACATCACAAAATCCCAAAATCAGAGATGTGGGCATGTTTGAGGAGAAAAGGGAACACTTCTGCACTGCTGGTGGGAATGCAAACTAATATGTTCCTTTTGGAAAGATGTTTGGAGATCATTTAAGGATTTCAAAATAGACCAGCCATTCAACTCTGCAATTCCTCTATTAGGTATATATCCAGAAGATCAAAAATCACATTATAGCAAAGATATTTGCACCAGAATGTTTATTGCAGCCCAATTCATAATTGCTAAGTCATGGAAGAAGCCCAAGTGCCCATCAACCCATGAATGGATTAACAAATTGTGGTATATGTACACCATGGAATATTATACAGCCTTTAAAAAGATGGTAAACAAACAAAAAAAAACATTACTTGAGGGGGGCGGCACCTGTGGCTCCATATACCAAAGGTGGCCGGTTCAAACCCAGCCTCGGCTGAACTGAGGAACAAACAAATAAAAAAGAATAAGATGGAGAATTTACCTCTTTTATGTTTACATGGATGGAGCTGGAACATATTCTTCTTAGCAAAGTATCTCAAGAATGGAAGAAAAAGTATCCAATGTACTTAGCCCTACTGTGAAACCAATTTATAAGCACCCACACTTCCATATGAAAGATATAACCCAACCACAGCCCAAGATGAAGGGGAAAGAGACGAGGGAGAGAAGAAGAGAGGATTGGATGGGTGGAGGGAAGGTAATTGGTGGGACCACACCTGTGGTGCATTTTAAAGGGGTACATGTTAAATCTACTAAGTGTAGGATATAAATGTCTTAACACAATAACTAAGAAAATGTAGTGAAGGCTATATAACCAGTTTGATGAAAGTATGTCAAATTGTAAATAAAACCAGCACATTGTACTCCATAATTGCATTAACGTACACAGCTATGATTTAATTAAAAAAAAGAAAAGAAAAGAAAAAATGCTTTAACATCTCTAATCATCAGGGAAATGCAAATTAACACCACAATGAGATATTATCTAATTCTAGTGAGAATGGTTCTTATTAAAAAGTCTCAAAACAACAGGTGCTGGCATGGATATGGAGAGAAAGGCACACTGATACACTATTGCTGGGACTGCAAGCTAGTACAACCTCTATCAAAAGTACCTCAAAGAACTGAAAGTAGACCTACCATTTGATCCAGCAATACCACTAATAAGTACATACTCTAAGGAAAAAAGGACATTTTGTCAAAAAGATGCTTGCACTTAAATGTTTATAGCAGCATAATTCACAATTGCAAAGAGGTGGACGAAACCCAAGTGCCTACCAATACATCAATAAAATATGGTATACGTATACTATGGAGTACTACTCAGCCATAAAAGTGATCTAGTATTTTTTATAACAACCTGAGTGGAACTAGAGATGATTCTTAAAGTGAAGCATTGCAAGAATGGAAAAAGAAACACTACATACATACTAATTTGGAACTAGTCAACACATTGATGTGCATATATACAAGTAAAACTCAGTGGGGATTAAGTAAGTTGGGAGCAGAGTGGAGGGGAGGGATTGGGTTTATTTACACCTAACTGGTACAATGCACCCTTCTGGGTGAAAGGCACACTTATAACTTTGACTAAACAATACAAAGGCAAAGTATGTAACCAAAACATGTGTACTCTAATAATATTATGAAATTGCGAAAAACATTTTAAAAATTTAAAAAAGATCCTTTTAAGCCCGAAGTACTCTGTTTGGATGCCAATGCATCCCTCTTGCAGCAGCCTCTTCCCTTTTAAGTTGCTATAGGATTTTTAAAATTTAGGAATTGAGGCAATAAAAATAAGAAAAGAAAAGAAAGAAAATATTGGAGAGAAAAAATGGAGAGACAAACTGAAATATAAGCAGCTGAAAGAGAAAACTGGCAAAAAGATATATTAGAAAATACTCTACCTTACAGATCATCAGGAAAATGCAAATCAAACCCAAAACATCATCTTACTCCAATTACAATAGCTATTCTCAAAGAGACAAAAAACAAAAAATGCTGGCAAGGATGCAAAGAAAAGTACACTCATACACTGTTGGTGGGAATGAAAAACTAGTATGTCTATTATAGGAAACGGTATGAGACTTTGTCCAAAAACTAAAAATAAATTACCCTTTGATTCAGCAATCCTACCATTGGATATTTATTCAAAGGAAAGAAAATCAACATATGAAAGATATACCTGTAACCCCAAACTTATTAGCCAGAATAAGGAATCAAACTAAGTGTCCACTACAAATGAAATATACACACACACACACACACAAGAGGATATTACTCAGCTATTAAAAGGAGAAAACATGTCATTTGAAGCAAAAGGGATGGAACTGCAGGATATTTTGTTAAGTGAACTAAGACAGGCACAGAAAGATAAATAGTGCCTATTCTTACTCATGTGAAAGCTAAAGAAAGTGAGCCTCACGGAGGTACAGAGTAGAATGGTGGGTACAGAGGCTGGGAACCATGTGGGTCATGGGGAATAAACAGAGACTGTTTAATGGGTACGAATATACAGTCAGATAAAAGGAAAAAACTTGAGGGTTTGATAGCACAATAGGATGACTATTGTTAACAATCTACTATATATTTAAAGACAACTGAAAGAGAAGAAGCTAATTGTTCCTAACACAAAGAAATGGTGTTTGTGGATGGATATCCTAAATACTCTGATTTTGCCATTATATATGGTATGCATGTATCAAAATACCACATGTACTCCATAAGTGTGTACAAATATTACGTATCAATAAAAAAGACAGAGAAACTTGAACGGCCTTCCCCTACGCTTCTTCTTCTCGTTCTCCCTCCCATTGTTCCTCTAGCTCTATGCCTCCTCCATTCTTTCCTCTTTGGGCAGATATTTACTGGGTATTTTTACTGTGTTAGGCACTGTGTAGAGGTAACAATTACCTAAACACATTTTATAATTAATAAACATCATACTTCATAAAGCACTTACCCCATCTACTGTCTTATTGGAACCATTCTAGAGCACATTTCACAGAAGAGTTCACTGAGGCTCAGGGAGCAAGTGTGAACAAGAACTCATGTCTGTACTGTCCTTTCCTCCTCATGTTGCTCACATATGTAATAAGGTTATGGGCACATGAGGCTCTATATTGTTCAATAGCTATAGAGATATCAGAATTGGTGTCAATTTGGGGTGATCGCAGTAAATACATTTTTTAAAAAGACGATGCACTTCCTTGGGCATTTTTAATGAAGCATACTCAAAATAATATTAAAACACCTGTTCCGTGGAGCTGTTATTAGGTGCCAAACACTAATACAGAATAACTCATCTAATCCCCTCGAATATTCAGTTAGCAAAACTGGTTTCATCCTGGATCTGAAAGAGGATGAATAGCCTGGATGAACATGACTAAATTCAAAAGGAGCTCAACAGTTAGAAAGCCAACCAAAAAGAAAAGCATTCTCTTTTGTGTTACCTTCCATTTGTGTTATTTGTGTTAATTGCAATTTAGCTATAGACGTGTAAAAGACTCCAGAAATCACAAAATTTTGTCATTTCGGGTCTAAAAAGTTGACACATAAGCAAACAAAATTAACTCACGTTGCATACATGCTAACGGATTTATTCATCTTTCATTTAAAGAGAAAGTAACAATCTTCTGATTAATTAAATACAAATCTTGTATTAGGCAGCAACTGTTGCTTTGGGGAATTCATTCATTAGAAAAACCTATATTCCACCCACTACTCCTACTCTCTTTGAAGTCAGACTACCTGCCAGAATGTTAGCTCTGATGGATATATTAGAAAAGTAAAGAGCACCAACAACCTGTAAGTCATGGATCTGAATCCCCTCTTCTTTAGAAATTGATCTTAAAGTCATTTGGGACTCTGCTGGGAATTGCAAGATGCAGACTTCCTAGAAAACTGGAGCTGCCTCTATCTCCCCAGGCTTGTCCACAGCAGAACTTGCCCCATGTTCTAAATTCTGTCTCTAAGGCAAACAAAACAGAACTGCTCCACTGCAACAAAATTAATCCAGAGGCTAAGGCTCAAATGAGTATGGACACCTCCAAATCTTCTAGGAGGTAAATTTGTCAAGTAATATAATTTATATTTTGTTTTTTCAAGATGAATGAAGACTTCATAAAAGCGTTATTTCTGGAAAGGATGGCTTGAAACATCAACAGAAAAAAATGAAAATTAAGTAACAAACTTAGACATTTGTTCAAAAATTAATAACTCATTCTTTAAAACTATATAACTTGGAGGGATCTAGACACAGACTACTTTTATTTTTTTGAGACAGAGTCTCACTATGTTGCCCTCAGTAGAGCACTATAACGTCACAGCTCACAGCAACCTCAAACTCTTGGGCTTAAGTGATTCTCTTGCCTGAGCCTCTCAAGTAGCTGGGACTACAGGCTCTAGCCACAACACTTGGCTATTTTTGTTGCAGTTGTCATAGTTGTGTAGCTGGCCCAGGTTGGCTCAAACCCACCAGCCTCAGTGCATATGGCTAGCACTGTGCTACGGGTACTGAGCCAGACATAGTCTTTTTAATTTGGTGACCTAGTGTTAGCAAAAACTGGATAAGGTATCATAAAAAATTAGCTTGAAGAAAGTAGAAATGTAAAGACTAGCAAAATAAAAGTTTGAGGGGTAGATGTGCTCTAAACATTTATGGGGTGGGATAAAGAGACAAATGGAGAACCTTCTCACTTTTATCCTGTCCCTTTGATATGGCCCCATAAGTAGCTTCTTGCCCTGCAATCTCCATGAATATATTTCAGCTGCTCACCTCATGGCCACCTCTTGAGTTTGGGTTTATATACACTGGCCATGTGGTCTGCAGTTGAGGATGAACCTGGATGTAGGCTAGTGCTGGCCCTAGAGGGACGGTTTGGTCAGAGAATTTAGTAGTTCTAGAAAGCAGGAGCATTGTCCATTAGGAGAAGAATTATATATAGCTTGAATTCTTGATTCCATGGACGATTACCCTCTGGGGCACAGATGGAAGAGATCCTTAAGGAATTCCAAATTGAGGATGCTCAGACAGGGAGCCTAGTTGCTAAAGTCAGAGCAGTATATTTTAATGCTGTTAGTTTTCAATATTAGAGCTTTATTTTCATTTTAATCCCAAAAGACAGATGTAATAATGTTTTAGACACTGTTTTCTAAGATCAATCCATTTTTGCTTACTCTTTTGTCTTTTACCTCATAAATTTCTTCTGTGGTCATCTTTTAGACCTTTACTTCCTGAACTACATCTTTTATATGTTTTTTAAAAGATGTTTGGTGGGTGCCTAACTTTTTCGGATTTTAGTTTCTCTGAAATGTCTTTCTCTCAAATTTTATCAAATTTTGATCTAATACTTGAAATTCACTTCCACTGGAAATTCACTTCCAGAATGACTGTTTACTTTAATCAATATGTTACAGGTATAGTCTATTTTTTTATTAGTTTACATAATTATAATTATAAAGTTACATGGAATACTGAAGTTTACCTTTTATGTTTTGGGTGTGGATTTCTTTTCATTTGTTATACTTGGAATTTATTGTGATTCTGAAAAATTCTAAAAAGTTGTTAGACATAGCTCTTTGAATAGTGCTTTTCCTTTATTCCATTATTTTCTAAAAATCTTAGACCTTTTCACTTTATTCTTATTATCCAACTTTCCATTTCTTTATCTCTCTGTGATGTATTCTATGTATTTTTTCAGTTATCTATTATGGATGTCATTACAAAGTTTTGAGATTCACAAATACCAAGAAACATAAAATCTACATGAATGGGAATAAATGAAACCCTCATAGCAACATCAATAAGCTGATCAAGTTGAAACTTGCACACGTGAACCAGAAAAACAGTTGTTGGATGGGTGCAGTGGATCATGCCTATAATCCTAGTACTCTGGAAACCCAAAGCAGGTGGTTTACTTGCGTTCAGGAGATCGAGACCAACCTAAGCAAGAGTGAGACCCCATCTCTGCTAAAACCAGAAACGTTACACAGTCTTTGTGGTGAGCGCCTGTAGTTCCAGCTGCTTTGGAGGCTGAGGCAAGAGGATCCCTTCAGTCCAAGAGCTTGAGTTTGAGGTTGTTATTATGATGCCACTGCACTCTACCCGGAGCACAGTGTGAGACTGTCTCAGAAAAAAAGAAAGAAAGAAAGGAACTTATTTGCTCTGTTTCTGGAAAGTGAAATAATAAGATCATAACACAGTCTCAAAACTTTCACAGTGATCTACACATAATAGATCCACTACTAACTCTCTTCATCTATGATTATTCTGTTGTTTATTTTATTTATTTGAAATTTTCATACTTATTTTTTTTATTTCTGGATATTCTCTTTGGTTATGTGTCAAATTCCTCTGGTCATATTTTAAAGACTCTTGGAGGGAATACATTCAAATCACCTTTATTTATTTACACATTCAGCATACTCATTTTGGATTCTCTTAAAAGCCAGAGTTGCTCTCTATTTTTTTCTGTGAACTTAATGTTTATAATTATGGTCTATTTCTTGTTTGGTAGTGATTTTGATATGAACTAATTTATCAAAAATGTGTCAGGGACCCTGGTTTAAGCTTTGCTCCTTCAGAGAAAATTTGGATTTGTCTTGGCCAATTGCCTGGGGGTCACTATCAAACTCAAAATAAATGATTCCCTTGAGATTTTGGGGAAAACTGTTTAAATTTAGACTACAGTACCACTTGTTTCTAGTTACAAAATCTCCATTAAGATTTCTTGCTACTCTTGAGGGGTGATTTTTTTTCCAATTTTACTTTTTTGATGAGGACAGAGATTTTGGATACACATACTACATGTTTAGGAAGGAGTTTCCTGGCTCAGTGCTCATAGCTCAGTGGTTAGGGCACTGGCCACATACACCAGGGCTGGCAGGGTTGAATTGGCCCAAGCTGGTTAAACAATAATGACAACTACAACAATAACAAAAAAATAGCCGGGCATTGTGGTGGGCACCTGTAGTTCCAGCTACTCTGGAGGCTGAGGCAAGAGAATTGCCTTAACCTCAAGAGTTGGAGGTTGCTTTGAGCTGTGACACCACACACTCTACTGAGGGTGACATAGTGAGACTCTTTCAAAAAAAAAATTAAAAAAAGGAAGGGTTTTCCTATTAGCTATTCAACCTCTACACACAAAGCACTAATAACTCTCTTTTGAGACAGAGTCTCACTGTGCTGCCCTCAGTAGAGTGCCGTGGCATCAACCTAGGATAGAGTTCATTTTTTGTCTCCTATCATTTGCAGTTATCAGTTTTGACTAACAAAATTGAAGTTCAAGAACACCAGATATGGGCAACTAATGGTATTAGAGCTTACTTCTCTGAATTCCTATTTGTCTCTAATGTTTTTAAACTTTGATTACTTTACTTATTTGCTCTCAACTTAGCATGTGAGTATTATAGCTTATATTATTTATTTTGCATTATTGATTAACATTACTATTATTATTTTGCATTATTTTGTTATTGTTAATGGGAATAAATTTAAGGTATCTAGTTTACAATACTGCCAAAAATTAACACTTATACTCTAAGAGCTTATAATATTCATATTTCTATATAAACTTTGTTATTTAATAAAATATTCAAACATTATATTAACATATTTAGTTTTGCCTCATTTTTTAAATGGCTGTGTAATATTAAATACCATGAATGATCATCATTTATTTAACAAATCTCCTACTGATATTTAGGTTCTCAGTTTTTTGTTATTACAAACAAAAAAGGTTGACTTATATGTTATATATGTTGGCATATTTATATATCTATATATATTTATATATCTTTATTTAGAATTACTAGATCAAAAGATACAGTACTTAAATTTTGATATTAATTTTGATATTTATTTCAAATTTTCTTTTCAGAGTTTGCAACAAACTAATTTGAGAGAGAAAAAAAAAGTCAGTGTGCTTGTATCCTCATTACCTTATCTACATTGGATTTTATGAGTACATTATTATTAATTTCAGGAATAATTTGTTTCTTAACTTTACTCTAGCACTTATTCCATAGAAATAAAACATATTATAGAAACATGCATGGAATCCCTTAAAAAGATATTTTTATGTCAGTTGAGGAATTGATTTGAGCCAACTTTTCTCGCATTGGCTATAAAATATAATTCATCTAGGGAAATGCCGTTGGATCTGTCATCTGACTGTGAGTGTCCTAATTGTACGGAGGGTGCTGAGATTGAGTCTGATTGGAATCCAAGTTTCAGCAAAAGTGATAATGGCTCTTTATATTCAAGATCAAGGAAGAAATCCATGCCTTCTTCCAACGAGCAGAGCTTTCCTTCTCACTGCTATTCCACCAGGCCAGAGAGTGATAACAAAGGAGATTCAGCATTTCTTCCCTCACAGGAGGAAGGCTATGTGAATTCTTCTCAAAACAATCATCCCATTCTGAGCCATGAGGACATCAGAATGAAAATCAGTCCATTGAGAGAACGAACTATCCAAGAGTTATTGAAAGAGTTCGGGGATAGCGGAAAATTCCAACCAAATTGCATGTCCCTGGGCTACTTTAGAGATCAGGTCGTTATGAAGTTCAGAAGAGCTCTATATTATTCTGGAATGTGGGTGTCTCATGTCCAGGGCTACAGAATTGAAAAGCACTTTTCAGCTAATCATTTCAAAAGAAATCCTGGTTGCCTACACCGACTAGTTCCTTGGCTGAAACGGGAACTAACAGCTGTTTATGGAGATTATGGCTACACAGTGAAGAATATTCTAGCCACCATTCTGCATCACATGAAAGAATATGATTTAGACAGTGAGTCCTTCGTTCACCTCCTAGAACCTTATCTTCTACAACACACCCACCATTTCCTGCATGAATTTATTAGTTTCGTTCACTCACCGTACAACATGGAGACCTATGACCAACGAGCCATCTATCAATACCCTGTTCCTTCAACATCTGTAAGAGGGAAGTCCATTGCTTCACCTCCTGTTTTGCCTTTGCCTAAGTATCATGCTCTACAGACACTGAAACATAACACAAAGCCATGTAAAAACATCCAGGGTCAATGGAATAAAGCAGAGAGACCTCTTTCAGGCTTGAAACAATTTCCACATGGTAACACTCCCTTGAAGAAATCTGAAATCTCATCAGTCCACCATAAAATAGCAAGCAAAATCCATGATTTCAATAAAGATAAAGCAGAATCAGGTAACCCAAAAGGCACAGTTTCTACTAATAATAAGCCCCTGAGTTGGGCTACTCCAAGGGACAAGGGCCTAGGCTTATTGAGTTGCAAACAAAAAGTTCAAGGGAAAAAGACAGAAGGAATAAAATTACTTCCAGGTCATTTCCATGATCTTGGAAAGAGTGAAACAATAGCACGTACCTGCAGTACTCCAGCAATTTCTAATCAGGTGCAACCACAGAAGTACAGTGTAAGGGGAAGAAGTGCTTCAAGCCTTGGCAAGAAAACAAACATCCAAAAAAAAGAAGAAGAAAGAAACAAATACTCAGATTCTTCACCAAAGATCTTTCAAAGACAACCCAAAGAAAGATCCTTGACAGGTTGCAAAACTAGAAAAAGAGACCCGTCTTGTAGCTGTATTTCTGAAAATACTCTTTCTCCTAAGAGAGATGGTATGAAGATAAATTCTTTTAGAAAAAGGAGGGTGAAGCGCAGAAAATCCTCCCACCTTGTACAAGTTGGTTCACACTTCAGTAGAAGAATTCGAAGACGATCAAGGTCCCGTACTCACAGGTCCAAATCTTGGTGTGTTGGACATAGGAAGAGATCTGTAAGCAGAGAATCAAGTAATCTTTCCCTGAGAGGAAGTCACAGAAGTGAACACTTAATCCAGAATATGAGTTGTGCTCCGTTAAAAGAAAAGCATGTGCATAGCTATGAATCAAACTATGATGGGGCATCTGTATCCACAGTCCAACATCTGAAGCATTCTCCAACTGCTGGGAAGAGAACCAAGTGTCCTTCTAAAGGTGAGGGTGCTTCTCAAGCTGATAGCCACAGTAACAGTCCCACATGCCTACCACTGGAGAGATACAGATTCCCAAGTGAACAGGAGATAAAGCAAAATCCCACATTTCCTAGATATAGAGGAAACAGAGCAGTTAGGCACAGAAAAAAAAAATGGCAGGATTCAGATATACAAAGTACAGAGGAAGTCAGTGATGAATTGGGGGATCTGGATGATATTAGGCAAATGAGCAGTCTTGCTGAATGTACAACTTCCTGCAGGAGGCAAATCCATGAAAAACAGAAGAACATGGGTCTTCGGAAATGTCACTGGGTCAGGAATGAACACCAAGAATTTGTAGTATCACAAATTTAGAGGTGGAAATTGTTTTGAAAGGCAAATTGGTCTACTTAACTAGCCACCAAGGAACTTTGAAAGTAGTAATATAATCTAAAAATATTACTAAAAAGATTGGTCACATTACTTTGTAACTGAAAGTAACTTCTGATTAAATTCAAAGCTTAATGTCTCGTTGGAGATAAAATTCATATTATTAAATTGGCCACATATGTAAATACTATTTCAGCCAAATCTTTTATTATGAATTGAATGTTTAAAATATTTGTGAGGGCTTTTTTTGTTTGCTTGTTTCTAGATTTAACTATGAAGATTGACTGCCCAAAGTTGCAAATAGTACAAAGACTATACCAACAATAGAAGTTTAAGTTTCCTAATGTAAATTATGCATATTAAATATGTTAACTAAACACAAGTGTTATTTAAAAAAAAATAATTGAGGTCTATTATGTTCCAGACCTAATACACTTTCAGTCCCTGGAAAATAAGACAGAGTTCGTGTCTTAAGATGTAATCATGCCCTCAAATATTTCATAGTCTAGCTATAAACTTAGATGAAAATAGGTAAAAATGAACATTGATAGGATTTTTGGCAGCTTTCCCTGAAAACTATATCTCTACTCGCCCTCACATCTAGATATCTTTATTAGAAACTGCCATGTTTTTAGATAACTCTGATTCCCCACTCACAGTAGCATTGGGTCAGTGATGGTGGCTATATTTGAGCAAATTTAATCATAGTATTTTTTCCCCTCTGGTCACATAATTATCATATTTCCCTGGGATTTTTCAAACTGGTTCAGAGAAAAAAAAAGGTCACTCTTTCTTTCTGGTAGCAGACAGTGAAATATTTAAAGAGAAGAAAGGAGAAAACAAACAAACAAAAAAAGGCATACCAGGTATGAGTAGAGGAGAGTCTTGGAAGCAAGACCTTGATTTCTAGAACTTAAAATGTGATCCCACCTTTCATGTGGTATTATTATTTTAACCCTTCCCCTAAGTTTTGGGTCAATACATTTCCTCTATGCCTCTGTTATTAAACTAAGATTTTCAGTGACTTGATAGCAAGCAATCCCCAGGGCAGTGGCACAGAAGTCTGCTAGAGAATGGGAAGGGAGCAACATTTCTCTGGGGGAAGTTTCTGAAGGCTTCTTAGGAGGTGCTGTATGGGTATGGTCTTAAAAGGTAAGTAGGAGTTTGTGAGGTGAATTTGTTGGCTAGGGACATCAAGAAAAAGTATTGACTTGAAAACAAAAGAAGAAAAAATTTTCCAGAACTTCTCTTCTAGCATAGCTGGGAAATCCTGAGAGATACATTGAGAAAGGAGGCTGATGTCAAATCGTAAATGGGAACGAAATGAGGCTCCTGGATTCCAGAGCAGTCACAAAGATCATAAAGGTGGTATAAGATTCAAAATTCATATCTATTATTTTAAACAACAGTTTATAAATTCATTCCGATATATTTAGTTTGTAAACATTGCTTTTTTTAATGCACCCTTTCATCTAGATAAGTCAGCTCTCTACTCTCAACCATGAGCTAAACGTTTCATGGCAAAATATGCAAAGTCCTGAAATTAAAAGCAAGAAATCAGTTGCAGTAGTTTGAATACCACAATTAAATAGAAGTTCATAAAAAAGAAAGTAAAATTACTATTCTGGTCAAAAGTATACTTATGAGCAGCAACATTAAGCTATGATCAAAGATGTAAAAAATTTTCCTAAGGAAAACCAAAGTAGACATATAAATATTTCACAAGTGAATGTTCTCTAGGAAAGTATATTTCTTTAAATAATTTGGAGAGTAAATCTGAATTTTTCTTTTCTTTTTTTTTTTTTTTTTTTTGGTGGGGGAGTGTTCTCTTAAGAATAACATTCCATGAAGGTGATTTCCACTTAATCAAAGAAAACCTATTTTTTTCCTAAATGGTCATGTAGTTCCATTAAGAGTAGAGCAAGAGGCTGGTGGAAGGAAGGACCTCTCATCCTTGGAAGTATTCAGACTTTGCTACATCCCAATAATGTAGGAGATTTGACTAGATGTTTTCAAATTCTCATCTAACTTAAATGTTCCAAGATTTATTAAAGAGTCACAGAAATTTGCTAATGAATCAAAATTCATCAAGGAATGACTGTCATTCCCTTAAACATGGTAATAGTTATTCCTAGATGAGAAAGAGGAAAAACAAACACTTATAACACAGTAGAAATAAATAAAATTGCAAATTACTATATGTCACCCACACACAAATTCTAGGAGATATTACTTTAATCCACATTTTATGATGAGGAAAACTAGTAAGTGTCACTGTCTGGATTCAAACCCAACTCAAGTCCAGAGTCAATGATCTTAGATTCAACTTGACACTATATACATTTTAATTGTTGTTACATTTTTTTCATTTACCTATGTCACATCTTCTGGTGAACACATTCACCAACACTGTAAAATGTGCCATTTTACTTTACAGCAAGTGAATAAGATGGGTTTAATTATTCCCATGCTTTCAAAGAGGAAAATGAGTTTCAAAGAGCTTACATCATAAAAAAGCAATAGACCTGAGAGTCAAACTGTAGGTTTCAACTACCTACACTTTGCATTTTCCTAGCTTATTCTAGTAAGCTTTTCAACTTGAACTCAGAAACACAACCCTTAGTCACACAGTCTTTTCTGCTATTAAGAGCACTTTTTCATTCAAAATCCAGAATATTGCCATAATCACACAGGATAAGGTGTTAAGGGGTCACTTCTATTTATATATAAAAATAAAATCCAATTTTTTTTTCCCAAGTTCACCCTGAATTGTGTCTATGGTGCTCATGAGATTTACCTCAGCCAACTGGGAGGAGGCAGGGACGATTTTCAATACACAGGCTTCAGTTCACATGCACAGTGTCTTCTATGGCATTTAGGTCAGTGAAACCTTAGAGGGCCAGGGCAAGTTTTCATCTCTGTCTTTGACTCTTTAGGGTTTTTGGGTTTATACTCCTTGAGGTATTTCATCTGTCCAGTGAAAAATAGGTAAGGGGAAATGAGATGTCTGAGGACCCTTGAGAGTCATTGTTTATATTTATATATAGATATTAAAAAAGCATTGGTTATTAACACTTATACCTTTCCACTTTACATCCCTTAGCTCATCCAAATTTATCAATCCCCACACCAAAGTACCCTCCCATCTTGTTTCCCACCTTTCCAGATAATGACCCACTGCTACTGTTATTCTTTTTTTTTTTTTTTTTTTAGAGACAGAGTCTCAAGCTGTTGCCCTGGGTAGAGTGTGGAGTCATAGCTCACAGTAACCTCCAACTCGGGCTCAAGCCATCCTCTTGCCTCAGTTTTTCTATTTTTAGTAGAGATGGGGTCTTGCTTTTGCTCAGGCTGGTCTCAGATGCATGAGCTGAAGTTATCCACCCATCTTGGCCTCCCAGAGTGCTAAACAATTATAGGATTACAGGCCTGAGCCACCATGCCCGACCCTGTCATTCTAATAAACAAATTTATTCATGCAATTTTCCTGCCTAAAATTATCCATTGCTTCTCTGTTGCACAGAGGATCCTCTAGCCTCAATCCATTCCTCTTTGCCTTTTGCTTGAAAGACAAAACACGTAAACATATACGTACATACATATATATACATATATAGCTTGCACAAGGACATACATATACACACTTTCATATCTGCATACATTGTCTCTTATCATAGAGCACACTATAACTTCTCTGTCTTAGACAATTAAATTCCCTTCACAACATTTATTCCAGTGTCCTCCATATTGTAGTTGTCCATTAAACACATTTCCTCTCAATGGTTTAGTGTCATGAACTTAATGATACTGGATATGTTAACTGCTTTAGTACCGCAATTAAATGACGTTGATTCAATCTCTTTATGAACCCTCGATTTGATGTTCTATAAAGCAACATCACTGTCTTGCATTTGAGTCTTCCTCACCTTTTTTTATGCCAATGGTTTCGACTGGACTCATATTTCACACTCACGTAGTCTTTTCCATCACATTGTTGGTGTTTATAGTGGATTTCTAATGGTTTTCCTGCCCATTATGTATTTTGGACTTGACAATACTCTATTGGAGGATCCCTAGATTTTATTCCATTTCTAATAGTCTAAGAATCTTTGACTTTTTCTGATTTAACTTGAATAGTCACATTGAATTGATTATTGAGCTACTGGAAGTATCATATAGCTAAGTACTGATAACACACTTTGTCACATAATTCAAAGTAAAATTTTAGAACTTTGATTGGAAATTCTGTCAAGAACAGTTTAGTCTCATTGATATATGGTTTATGAGTGTGAATTACAAAGTACCTGAACACAGGTAGCTCCACAGATTTAGTAATTGTAAAGCTGCTTAGTGGGTTGACTTTTTTTTTTTTACACTAAGGTTCATGAAAATTAAGTATGCTATAAATCTTATTGAAAACTATCAGATACAAAACTATTTTTTTTTAATTTTATTTATTTTTTCTTTTAGAGACAGAGTTTCACTTTGATGCTCTCAGTAGAGTGCTGTGGCATCACAGCTCATGACAGCAACCTCCAGCTCTTGGGCTTAGGGGATTCTCTTGCCTCAGCCTTCCAAGTAGCTAGGACCACAGGCACCCTATTTTTTAATTGCAATTTGGCTGGGCCAGGTTTGAACCCACCACCCTTGGTATATGGGGCTAGCGCCCTACTCACTGAGTCACAGGCACTGCCCACAAAACTATTTTGAAATATGAAGATTCTGCATACACACTTATTATTATGTTATATACTCCTAACTCAGAAGAGTAAGATACATAAATTGCCAGGCAGTGGGTCAATCACTCCTTGGCTTAATCCTTAAATGTTTTTCCAATCTCTACTGCAGTAGGTGGTTCTTTGTTTTGTTTTATTATTACTATTATTATTATTCAAAATTCAATAATAGCAGTAGAAAGTCAGTTTCTCAGTCAGATCAGGTCACTGCCCATATTCATCATGACTTCTTAGTTTGGAATGTTCTGTGCTTCACTGTCATTTATAAAATACCTACTTTCTAGAATTCATTCAAAGGATACTTTCTCTTTGACGATTTACTTAATATTTTTCCTACTATCAAGCTATTAGATGTGAACAGTCACATTTTTGTGTGCTCTCAAACTTCTATTGTCATATCAAAAATTATTGTTATTATTATTACTTTGCTTTTTTTTTTTTTTTGAGACAGAGCCTCAAGCTATTGCCCTGGGTAGAGTGCCATGGCATCACAGCTCACAGCAACCTACAACTCCTGAGCTCAAGTGATTCTCCTGCCTCAGCCTCCCAAGTAGCTGGGACTACAGGCGCTGGCCACAATGCCTGGCTATTTTTTGGTTGCAGCCACCATTGTTGGTTGGTAGGCCCCAGGCTGGATCGAATCCGCCAGCTCAAGTGTACGTGGCTGGCACCTTAGCCACTTGAGCCACAGGCTCTGAGCCTATTTTGCCATTTTTATCTTACATGTCTGAGTTCACTCTCCCCTTCACCTGTCCCAAGAATGAGCACTTCTTTGAGAAAAGGACTCGGCCTAGCAGATAGAGAGTAGTGAATGCTGACCAGACGAATGACAAAGGACACAAGACAAAGTGTTGAAGGTGAATTAGGTAGAATCATTGTTGTAAGAGACATCAAGAGAAAATAGGGACTCAAGAAGGGGACCTGCTGTGAAATCCAATGTACTTCATTCCAATCTCTCTTCTATATTCAAACCTAAAAGTCACACAATGGTCCCCATACAAAGTAAAGCCCAAGACATCATAAAGAAAAACTTTAGATAATCACTTATGTCTTAATATGAAAGACTATGTAACACATCAAACAATACTAGTCAATAAAAATTCAGAATCACAGGCCCCAATTCAAATCAGAATCTGCACTTTAATATTATTTCTTGGTGATTCATATGCATATCATTTTGAGAAGCACTTCTTTAAAATAGCAATTGTAGGACTAAACTCCAGTTAGAAATTATTTTACCACAAATTTTAAGATGCAAGTCCGTTACCATGAAAAGCCAACAATAATCACTATACTATAGAAGATTTTAGGTCAAACAAAAATTTGAGGTTGATAGTAATAGTGTAAATAGACTATCATTAATGAATTTAAGTAGTTGTTCCTTATTTATAACCACTTACATGAGTTCCTAAAGAAAGAAGAAAAAAAAAAAAAATATATATATATATATATACACACACCGAGGTTGGATAATCAAGTTCATGAACTCATCCTAGAAAAAAATCCTACATACTTCATTGCTGAATATCACTACAGTCACCTTCAAAGTCCTCCCCTTGTGAAGCTATGCACTGATGCTGGCACCTAGATGACCCTTCAAAGCTATTTTGGAATTATTTTTCTGGAATGGTCATGAGACCTGTCATTATATTACCCTTGACATCCTGAAAGTCATGAAAATGTCTTCCTTTCAATATTTCCTTTATCTTCAGGTAAAGAGAAAAGGCATTGGGGGCCAGATCAGGTGAATAGGAAGAGAATTCCAGTACACTTACTTGTTTAAGCTAAAAGCTTTACAGACAATACCCTATGAGCTGGTGCATAGCTGTGATGAAAAATTGAACAACACTTCTCATGCCAAGATGTTCAATTGCGATTTTCCTCCTTCTCTATCAATGTTTACTTGGGGTGCTATGCTTCTCAACAGTCAGCCAATGATTTTGACACACAATTTGCAAAGTTTTCGTCAGTCCTGCTCATTACTGTCTGCCCTGACCTATCTTCATCAGCCACACTTTCTCTCTCCCAAAAAAACATTTAATCCATTTGTACATTATGTGTTTTCTTCATGGAATTATCCCCACAAACTTGGACTAACATGTCTCGGATTTCACTACCATTCTTGCCATATTTAACAAGAAATGTAATGTTTGTTCATTGCTCTAATTCAAAATCCAACATTCTCATGATGGCACACAAAAATCTACAGCAACGATGAATGCCACTCAGCAAGACACAGCCACACATTGACACAAACACACCTGTGAGACACTGACATACCAAGGGTATGAAAACTTACCAAGTTGTACAGTGCTGCCAATATGAGGACATGGTGGCAAGATCACAAACTTAATTGTGAGACCTCGTATTTATATATACAATATTATTGACATATAACTTTTACATTATATGTGTGTAAAAATGCTAGACTATTCCATACATAAAACATATATGAATGCATATAGCAAGGCAGAAATGCATTGGTAGAATGTATTGATAAAAGTCATTAAATTAAGATCCTATAAAACATTTAGGGAAGAGGAGTAGCTTAGTGGCTAAAAGTACAAACTTCAGGGGCAGGCTGCCTTGAGTTAAATCCTTACTCTGTGCTTATCAACTGTTAACCTCAGTCAAGTTCTTTAAAACCTCTGTTGCTCGAGTTCCTCATCTATAAAGGAGTATAACAACAGTGCCTGGCCCAAAGGGTTAAGAAAGGTCAATATATGTAAAATCCTTATGTGTCTGGCACATCATGCCTATACTTTTTGTTGTGTTCTGGCTCTCAACAGATTGAACAATGGCTGCCCACATTAGAGAGGTAGATATTCTTTACTTAGTCTACTGATTCAAATGCTGATCTGTTTTGGAAACTCCCTCCAAGGTAATAATATTTTACCAGCTATCTGTGCATCCCTTAGCCCATTCAAGTCAATACATCCCTTAGCTCATTCAAGTAAACACAAAATTTACCATCACAAGAAGGCAGAGAAGAGATAGTTGTGGGGTGATGAGTGAGGTTGGAGCTTAGAGCATTAACAATCAGAATACAAGACACATTCAAGAGAGTCAGGCTTTTTTAACGAACACAGAGGCACAGAAGAGGAGAAGGTCAGTACTTACTGGACATATACAACATGCCAGGAAGAGTGACAGCATTTTACAAGTTAACCTGTTTTAATCTTCAACTTTCCAATGAAACCTGTATTCTTAACTGCATTCCACAAATCTGGAAACTCAGTTCCACTAAGTGAAACATTTGCGATGATAAGAAAAAGTTGAAGGTGATGGAGCTTCACTTAAACAAACCCAGGACTGATTTTATAAGCCCACACTGTGCACTTACCTAAAGTAAATTCATTTTTTTAGTTGCCCAGTGACAAATGGACTAATCCTTTCCAATAGAATCTAACCTCTTTTAATGATGAGGTGTTAACAAAGATGCTGGCCATAATGGTAGGCAACACTGGCATAGTGCTTACTGTGTACCCAACACTATTCTAAACATATTGCTTGTGTTAACTCTGAATCTTACCAAGAACTCTATGAGGTGGGTATATTTTTATTATCATTTGTATTTTACATATGAAGAAACCAAGGCACAGAGGACTAAGGAATGTGTCCAAGGTCACAAGGGGACTCTCACTCCAAGCAGTACCGAGCTAGTGCCCTGTTCTTCACTATCACACTGTAATATCTCCTGGTAAAAGAACAATAACATGTTAGTGGAGGGCAATGAATTCATGCTTTCAAGGGTTTATGTCTGAAAGCACATACACCCATATTTAATTCTCACCACTATGATGTGAGCCTGGAAAAAGTTTTGATGTGAGACAAGAAAATTTGGAAACCAAAGGGTTTAAATGAATGGGAGAAATAGGAAGCCTTAAAAATACCATGTTTTATTAAATTGAAATTCAGAAAAACATAAATCTCCCACCCGTGAGTAAGCAAAAATTTTCTGTAAAGTGCCAGTTAATAAATATTTTAAGCTTGTGACTATACAGTCTCTAGTCACCTCTGCCTTTACAACATGAAAGCAACCAGTGATAATATGTAAATGCAAAGGTCTCCCTGGGTGCTAATAAAACTTTATTTAGAAAAACAGGTAGGTGGCCATGTTTGGCCCATAGCCTGTAGTTTTCAGATCCCTGCTCATATTCTTCAAGCAGTCAAAGGAACATACCACTTTTGTTTTGGGGTTACTAGGTGGTACAATTCATTAGAAAAGAAATGCAGTGTTATTTAGTATTCTGTTTCTTAAGAATTTGAAGTCACGCTGATAAAGCCTAGAGAGTTGCTAAAATATAGTAGAGCTACGGAGGCACTGACTGTGCCAATGATCTATTTATGGAAAGGCAAACTATTTTAAGGGATGTAGGTGCTTTGCCTTATGCCACAACTTAGAGGTAAATCATGAATCATTACAGCCAGCAATAATGCTAGAAGAGGATCTTGAGATCATAAAAACAAGTTAAAGATTATTTTTTTTCAAAAATAGCTTCCAAAGTGAGGTGTCAGATTTAGATCACAGGTTGTGTCCTCCACTTTTTCCTTCTCTACTTTTCATCCTATCACTGGCATTTATACTACCTCCATGATGAAAAATTATGGTCATTTCCTCTTGAAAGATATATTGCATCTACATGTGGGCCAAGTGATTTAATCTTGATTAGTGCTGTCGGAAGGCTTGTCAGACGGGTTAGCAATTGGTCATGTATTTCACAGCACTGCTATTAAATCCTCTGGGAATTAACATGTTAAATCCATAATCATGCTTTATTGTCTGTATAATCCCAAGTTAACTGAAAATGAAGTTGATTCATTTTTCACATGTTCACCAAAGTGAAGTCATATTTTCCCCTTAACTAGTAATTAACCTTTATGGCTTTATTAACTGCGTTATTAAATTTAAATGAAATGTTTATAGGAAAGAGTTCATGGGAAGTGTAAACCACAATGACAGTGTGGCCCTGGTGATGTCCTGTTTCTTGGAACTTCTCTATTAAGAAGGCTAATATTATAAGTAATTCATCTTTTATCACACGATACTAGTACTTGTAACTCAACAGGCACTATGGTATGAAAAAAGAAGCAATAACTTTGGATATAGACCTGGATTCAAATTTATAACTAATTACTTATGAGTTGTGTGACCTTGGCCAAGTTACTCAATATCTCTGAGCCTCAGTTTCCTTACATGTAATCTAGGAATAATAATAGCTATATTCAGATCACTGGTGATAAAGGAGGTAAATGAATTAAGGGGGAAGATATGAGGGGAAGTTAATTTGTAATTTTTTTAAAGAGTCAATGTTTTTGTTGAAAGAAGGAAATTTTTCTATCATTCATTTAGAAGGGAACAAAAACTCGAAGCCTCCAGATGGTGTCTGTTCCTAACTTCTCCCTACCTTCCTCGGTCCTATGAACAAATCCTATATAGAAAGAATTTGGGAATAGATGGCTACTGTCTTTCATTAAGCATATTCAGGGCTGACACTAGCCTTAATGGTCTCCTTGTACAAAGTAGAAAAAGATGCCTTTTGGGTCAAGAGATAACCTCGTGAATACATGGCTTGATAAGAAGACAAGGGTTAGTGGAGGGAAGAGGTACATAGCTTGGTAAGCAGAAGAGGGGTTTGCTGTCAGCTCCCCCAGGCTCTCAGGGTGCTCATGATCAGGCCACATCACACATCTGCACATGGTACTCTGAGCCCCAGACTCCTCACATTTGGTATCACAGCTAGAGACAACCCTCCCCCCACCCGCTCCTGTTGCAATAGGCATGGTGATGGGAATTAGTTACAACTAATGAACATGTGCAGGAGGGAGGGCTACAGCAGCTTCAGTCACTTCTTCATGCAAAGCCTTACCTTGCATATTCTCTGCTTTTTCCCTCTGTCTGGAAAACAGTAACAAGGCCACCTTGAATACAGACACGAAGCCACATTTTCAGGATGACAGAGCTAGTCCATCAACATGAGTGGGTCAGAACAACCAACATCAGCCCCAGATTGCTCGCTTCCAGAAAATGCACCAACAGAAATAAACTTCTATCCTGCTGAGGCCTGCATGTGTTGGAATCTTTCATTACGTCAGCTTAGCTTGTTATCTCAGTTCAGTTTGTATTCTAAGCCAGAGTTGGAGTATATTTATGCAGGATTCTGATTTCCAGTGACACAGTAACAGTGCTTTGTTTCTTAGGTACAACCATGATGAAGTACAGAGAGAAATATGTGCAGTGCGTGGGTACCAGTGGCCGGGCCCAGGAGAGTGGCACAGAGCGGTAAGGGAGACGAGAATACATGATAGGAAATGGCAGATGCCCCAGAGAATCATTGCAGTGATTCCACCTAGCTAAGCTGGCACACAGGACATTTTCTATGGATCCCTATTATCCGTAAGTGAGAGAAGTGTCACAGGTAGCTAAGATCTATGTAAGCAGATAATGGCAAAAAAACAAATTTGGGGTTACTGTTTGTCTGACCCTCCCCCCAATACTCACAGGCTGACAAGACCTTGAGTCAATCAATGGCCAATCAGGATGCACTAGATATTTCAGACAGAGGGTAGTTGTTTCAAAAGCATTTGAAGTGTTCAGTAAGGAAAAGAGAAGGCAGAATAAAACAGATTAGAAGCTAAAGGAAGTCCCTAGGACTCTAAACAGAAAAGAGGACATGGTATTAAATTCAGGTGAATACTGATGGTGGTGCTGGTGGAAACCATTGCAGCTTTTGCACCTGCTTCTCCTGGAATCATGATTCCATTCCTCTGGGGCCTATAAATTCTGGCAGACATTACCTGTGCCCCACTGCTACTCTTGCTATAAACTACAAGGGCCACTGGGGTTCACAGCTTCTTGATGCCACAGAATAGGAAGAGAAAAGAAGCAGGGAACTGAGGGCGACAGCTCACAGAATTAAGCTTGTTTGAGTTCCTCATGTATTCTGAATATTAGTTCCTTGTCAGATAGTTTGCAAATGTTTTCACACATGGTACATGCTGTCTGTTGATTGTTCACTTTGTTGATTGTTCCCTTTGCTGTGCAGAAGTATTTTAGTTTAATATAAAATCCCATTTGTCTATCTTTGTTTTCTTATTTTCTGTCTGTGCTTTTCAGTCTTAATCATAGACTCTTTCCTTAAACCAATATTTTAAGGAAACATTTAAGGTGTTTTCCCTATGTTTTCTTCTGGCAGGTGTATAACACTGGGTCTTATATATTTAAGGTTGTAATTCATTTTGGGTTGATTTTTAATATATGGTAAGAGATATAGGTCAGGAACCCAAAAAATTCAACAGCAAAAAAAAGAAATAAAGAAAGAAAAAAAAATTTAAAAAGAAAGACCCATTCAAAAGTAGGCAAAGGAATTGAATAGATACTTCTCAAAAGACTGGCAAATGACCAAAAAGTATATAAAAAAGCTCAACATTGCTAATCCTCAGGGAAATACAAACCCAAACCACAGTAAGGTATCACTTTACCCCAGTTAGCATGGCTCTTATCAAAAAGATAAAAAACATCAAATGCTGGCAAGAATGAAAAGAAAAGGGAACTCTTATACATTGTACGTGGGAATGCAATTTAGTACAGCAATTATGCAAAACAAGATGAATATTTCTCAAAAAACTAAAAACAGAACTACCATAAAAACCAGCAGTCCCACTACTGGGTATTTAGCCAAAGAAAAGAAAATTGGTATGCTAAAGGGATAATTGAAACCCCATGTTTATTACAGAACTATTCACAATAGCCAAGATGTGACATCTACGTAAATGTTCATCAATGGATGGATGGATAAATAAAATGCAGAATGCCAGTTAGCCGCAAAGAAGAATGAAATCCTGTCACTTGCAGCAACATGAATGAAACTGGAGGTCATTATGTTACATGAAATAATCCAGGCACAGAAAGACAAATATTACATGTTCTCACTTATAAGTGAGAGTTAAAATAGTTGATCTCATGGAGGCAGAGAGTAGAATGCTGGTTGCCAGAGGCTGAGAAGGGTGGTGGGAGAGATGAAGGGAGGTTGGCTAATGGGTACCAACATACAAGAGCATAGAAGAAATAAGTTCTAGTATTTGATAGCACAGGAGGGTGCCATTATTTTAAAAAATATTTGTATTTCAAAATAGCTAAAAGATTTCAAACACTTCCAGCACCAAAAATGATAAATGTTTAAGGTGACGGTACCCTAAATAGTCTTATTTGCTCATTATACATTGGGTCCAAACACCACACAAACTCCATACCTATGTAAAATTATGTATCAATAAAACAAGTAAACAAATAAAACTAAGGTTAGATCTCTATTTTCTTGATAAAGGTAATTTTCACCTTAATGTGGTGAATCAGCGAGCAGAGAAGGTGTAGACAAGGAAACCAGGTTGCAGGTTGAGCTGTTCTTGCAGTCTCTAACACGATGCCGGGCAGGTGGGAATTTAAATATGAAACCTTTCTATTTCTTTAGCATCTAATATCAACTTCTATCTTCCTTTTCAATACACAAGCATAAGTTCATGGCACATAAACAATTCTTAAAGTAGTGAATAATATGGGAGTATACCTGACATATAATCCCAGTGTTTCACATTTTATAAATTTTTCACGGCATGAAGAAGTTTATTTCATTGCAAATTTGCAAATTTGGAAAACCTGAATTAAACATAAACTTGAATGTCAATGAAGTAATAGCAGGTTGTCAAAATTTCCCCTGTTCTTGGTTAAATTTTAATAAAATGTGCTGGCCTTCAGACATGGACACTTAAGGCTTATTACTGAGTAATTCTAATAAATGAGAGATAATACATATTCAAACAACTATCCCAAACTGTACTAACTTCTTTGGATATTGATTTGGTACATACTGGATTATGTATTTATTGCATTTTTGAAACCTTTAGGTTTATTTCTAAAGTAGTCATTCTATCTCAAGCTTGAGGTACACAAATTTTATCTTCCCTCTTTCCATGGACCAGTATCTCCAACCTCTAGCTCATGAAATATTAAAGAATCCTGCCTATTGGAATTACAGCACCTGTTTAACTATGTCAGAGCAGACCCATAAGATCTGGTAACCCTATTTCTGTCTCCTCAGTCTAGTGATGGAGCTTCATTTGTCATACCATTTCAAAATGAAGCCTTTTACACCTGACTAATTTTCCTTGGGTCAATATTACTGACAAATGACTGTCTCCTTCAATACCAACTGATGATAACTCTTAATGTGTCTTATACTTGCAAAAGATTAATTTAAACTCCCAGTGCTCTTGAAAGCCAAGAGAAGTCACAAAGAATATTTCTAAGTTTCTTGTGTTGCCAACACTGTAATACATACCAAAAGTACAAACTGTGCAAAATAACAGTTACTATTTCTTGGATGTCTGGCAATTGGCTGAGCATTTTAACCTGTTATTTTAATTAGTTCTCTTAATCATACTGGAAGATAAGTGTTTTCGTGCCCATTTGATAAAAGAAGAGATAAAGACCTGGTCATTGTAAGCATTTTTCCCGGGATCACAGAATCAGTGTGCAGTAGAGCTGAGATTCAAACTTTGATCTGTCTGAACCCAGAACATGTGCCCCATACTACCTGCATAATCTGAGGCAAAATCCTATCTCTAAGAGCTAGTCAGTTCCTGTAGAAAATAAAAGGAAGATCCGCATGGCCAAGTCACTCCACTATCCTCCCTCTGCTTCTATCACCACCCATGAGCTTTAATGGACAGGCCTTGCCTAAGCAAATACACAATCAAAAAAGCATTGGTCTTTACCTGCACCCATGAGTCTGCCATTGTGGTGCTTCCCTGTCTCTCTAGCCTCACCTGTGACTCTTTCCTGACATGTGTGTGTGTCCTCCAGACCCTTCCCCTACAAGTCTTTTGGCACCAGATCAGCCCTCACTGGGAAAGGTGATCGGGTAATTAAGTTCCAGGGCATGAAGTCCCAGATCAATACCCCTGGGCCCCTTCTTTTCCTTATCTATCAAACTACAAGATTCTCAAATTTTCCTACTTTGGTCTATTATGCATCTAAGAGCCACTGTATTCTGCAGAACAAGATCCAGTCTCTCAAACTCCCCTCTTTCTGTGCTGCTCAGAAGCCTGAACTACCAGGTTTTTAAAGTGCGTGTGTTTAGAGATATTACCCCTTTTAAAAACACAGACAAGGAAAGATAAAAATAAACAAGTGGGAGAGACACATGTTTAAAAAGCTTATTATTGCTCTTGATTCTATAAAGTTGGGGAGCATTCGGCTTAAAATCTCTGCCTGTGCTCCACCCTGCCTACATAGCTGATGACTCACAGTGTCAACATAAGAAAGTCCAAACTCCTAAAGACCTGTTCAGCGCCACCTTCTGACTCTCACCAGTTAATCTTGCTCTCCAGCCCTGGAACACTGTGGCCCATGCTCCTTTACACTCATTTCTCTCACATCCATTACCCCTGACAGACTGACTGACATATTTCCTACCCACACCAGGTAAATGCCTTGTCCTTCAAAAATCAGCTCCTGTTTTACTTTCCCTGGGAAACTTTCCCTGATCCCTTGGGCATCGTGACTAGCTCCTTCCATTGTGCCCACGAGACAGTCTATATGTCAACTCTCTTACAAGCCCCTGCCTCATTGTGTTATAATCATGTTCATATGTCTGTTTCTCCTGCTTCAATGAGACGTTCTTAATGTCAGGGATCAGGTTTTGCTGACACCTGGATCCCTTTGGAACTTCTTGCAAGTGCCTGAATCTTGGAAAGTACCCCCAAAATTTTCCAAAGAAATGAATGAATAAGTGTATGGATAAATGAACCAATGTGGTCAAATGAGGGCAGGTGATTATCATAACCACGCTTCACACATCCCATGGCTAGAAGGTTGAATGAGTTACAGAAACCCCTGTATTTATAATGTCCCTATTCATATCACATTGCTACAGAAACCTGGCATTTTATACCAGTTTTTTGTCTATTGAAGGATGCAGAAGAATTGCTCTTCCCCATCAAGGAGAAGCAATGTGTCAGTCTGACGGGTGTCCTGTGGCCAAGCAGTATCCTCCACAAAGTGATTGCCTGTCAGCTTGTGACATATTATGGCAGGCGTCACAGCAAGCAGCTCCCTTTGGCACAGAGGAGAGTTAATGAAGGAGTGGGGGAACATCTTGAAAGATTCAGGCAGCATGGCTGGGAGCTGAGATGGGGGGGAATGGCGGCCTTCCTCTCCAGCACATGAAATGGGGCCACTTAGAAGGAGACAAGGTGATCGGAGAAGCCTACTGATTCTCACCTCCTCAAGTTGCCACAGTGCTTCTGCTGAGGCTTTTCCTCTTTCTCCCCATATTCTGAAGCAAGCAGTGGAAGCATTTCTAGAGATCATTTCAGTATCAGGACCATGAAAGCCAGGTGCTGTCATCACCTGTTTGAGGGTGGGGGGAGATGAAAGAATGGGATGTGCTCACAAGATGAACCTTCTGTGATCTGTTGAGGTCTGTTGTGCCTGAGAAAGAATTCTGCCTGCTTCTGCTTCCCTAACTTCAGATAATATGACACCTCATGTTTGGAAAAATAAAAAGTTATCCCACTGATTGGAATTGAACATTTATATCTATAACTGGCATTGTGAAAGATTAAAATATGGGTCCTGCTCTCAAGGGGATTATAATTAATCCAATGGTTACCCCATGAAAAGCATGTTTTATGGAAGAGAGAAGAACTGGGCACTATGAGGACATGCTGGGGGACCCCTAAATCATATCCTGTGGGTAGGGCAAAGCATCCTGGGGGAGGCAGGACTAGAGCGGAGTTACGAAAAACCATCCAGAGTCTAATAGACTGGCTCGGCACCCATGGCTCAACGGACTAAGGCGCCAGCCACGTACACCTGAGCTGGCGGGTTCGAATCCAGCCTGGCCCCGCCAAACAACAATGACGGCTGCAACCAAAAAAAAAATGGCCGGGCATTGTGGCAGGCGCCTGTGGTCCCAGCTACTTGGGAGGCGGAGGCAGGAGACTCGCTTGAGCCCAGGAATTGGAGTTTGCTGTGAGCTGTGATGCCACCGCACTCTCTCCAGGGTGACAGCTTGAGGCTCTGTCTCAAAAAAAAAAGAGTCTAATAGATTGAACAGAGTCAAGGAGGCATTTAAATCACGTGAGCAACATATCTGAGGGGAGGGGAACATGACATCTCTCCTGGAAGTAACAATTGGACTTGACTGGCATACATGTTGGGAAGTAAAGCACAGGAAAAGATGACACAGGAGAGTCAGAATCAGACAAGATCGTGAAGGGCTTCGTGAGATTGTTAAGGGTCAGGACTTTTTTAGTAAGTCTTCAGGGGAGTAGCTGACAGTCACATTCTAAGAGCCCAAGCCAATTAAGGGGTTGTGGCCCTAAAGAACTGAGTGGACAGAGCTGCTTCTTTTCAAGCCCTGATACCCAATATGAAATGCAATGGGTTGGGTGTCCTCAATGCTGACAGCAGAAATCAGCAGTCTATGCACCGTGAGGACAAGACCCCAACCAAACAGAAGTAAAGCTACTAACAATCGGAGTTTGGACATGCGACAGCTAATTGCCAATACTTTCAATCAAAAAGCTTTACTTCTGAGCCTCTATTTCTATAAACTTGCAATAACTGTAATCTATCCCACAAACTTTTTGTGAGTATTAAATAACATATAAGAAAAGTAACAAATGCTTAACATAAATCTAACATACTTGGTGCTCAATGAGTTGTCTTATTAAATTTGTTAACAAAGAAAAAAAAACACTCATTCTGTGTCCTTTGCATCTTAAACTGAAGTGTCTGCCACTTCCTTCTGCTCCATCCCTTCCCTCCTGCAACCCCCCAATGGTATTTGCTAAATCATGTTGGATCTGTCATTACATCTGTTCACTGGTCTATGCATCCTCACCCCAGCCCGAAGGACATTTCTGACACACCTGCCTTTTCTCAGCCATTTCTGCCCCTCTGAGAAGGACAGGACTGTTGGATGTTTGCACCAACCGAGGTGCTTAATTTTCTCTGACATGGCCCTCAGAGCCATCTATTTAAATATCTAACTCAGCCAATGTTACTCCACCTTTCAATACTCCTTGAGGTTAGAGTTTTGCCCTGGCCACCATTTGAAAAGTGAAATGCACAGGGGATAGTTTTTGCTTGAGTTGCTAATTCTCTCACTCATGCTGGAAGCAGGAATGGTAGCAGAACATGGGACTCACTTCTTACAGAACCTCACCAGCAGTTACTTTCTTGCTGCTCTCTCTGTCCATCTTGAACCATTATATTTTCCTAGTTAAACTCTACCTTCTTTCAAGTGAGAAAACTGACCCAACATTACAAAGCACAGTAGTATCAAGTCATTTAGCCTTTTACCCTTGATATTCTGAACCAAGATTTTGAAATTCAACTTAAAAAAGCCTGTAATTGCTCAAAAAACCCAGGTCCCATAATTGAAAACAATACCAAACTTCAAGTTCATATCTTTGCCCAGAGTTACAAAGAAAACAAACAAACAATAAAAAGACTTGCCTATGAACCTAAGTAACTTTTTACTTTTTTTTGGAATTCTGCCTTTCCTTCTGTGGTACAAAATAAAGAAACAAGACAATAAAGGCCATGAAACCAATGCAATTAGTGGGTACACTTTACCTTTCGATCAACAAAAATGGAAATTTTCCTCCATGTTGCTAAACTGTAGCTTGCCTTATGTCTTCCATACTCAGAACAATTTACAGCAAATGTTTTTATAGCCATTTGGTAACTATTTGCCTGCTAATGTTGTCATTCAGTAGTATCCAAAACAATCTCTGAGTTAGCCAAGGAAGATAACATTATTATCCTTACTTTACAGTTTACTTTACAGGTGTGTAACTGGAACTTCAAAGTAGGCAGCAGAATCAAGGTTGAGACTCACAGTAAGTCCAGCACTCATTCTTTGACACCACGGCTGCTCCTTCAACCCTTGCATTGCAAAGGTTCTGTGTCCTCTAGAATGTTGACATACAATGTTTTTACCATGACTCATACTAAGACACACATTTTACATTGTGGTAAAATACCACATACTAGAATGCATGAATGTACTTAGACACGTACAGCTGAAACTAAAGGTTTATGAAACAATTATTCTTCTTCTCAGCTGCTATTCACTTGAATATTTTCTATTTTGTCTCCTATTTAACTTAATTTAAAACAATACTGGTCTTGACCCACTAATAAAATTTTAAAAATTCACTGTATTAGATTACCTCTTCTGTTTCCCCTACTCCATAAAAAACATAGGCTGAGACTTTATGTTTTAATATTTTATCTCAACACCTAAGTTTTGATAATCACACACAAAATTTCATGAAATCCCGTGACACTGTTTTCTGAGTCTCAATTCATGGAGAGGATAATTTAGGAATTTATCTTTGAATTCAGTACTGTGGGCCTGATAGACACAGCTATACCAGGTTTCCTGTTGGGAGTCATGCTAAAGATGAGAAGAGCGCTCTAAGTCAGAGGTTCTCAACCCTGTCTCTATATTTGAAATAACCTAAGGAGATTTTAAAAAAAAAATCCACAAATCTGGGCTTTATGCCAGATCAATTAAATCAGAATCTCTGGGAGGTAAAAGTTAGGAATGGGCTCTGATGAAAACTCCACAGGTAATTCTTAGGTGCTCTCTGGGTTGATGAGATCCATTGCTCTATGGGAATCAAGTGTTTTAGATTTCTAAAATCAGTCTCCATGGGCTCTATTCTGACATTAATGTGAATATGATGATACCCTGTTCAGATTTCTTCCAAAAATCCATTTTAAATATTCTATTCCATTGTTCCCAAAAGTATATTCATGCCTGTCAAGCCATATGGATTTGGGAATCTCTAGTTCAGAAACTACCATACCTCTCTATTAAGTGGTTCTCTTTGGCATGTAAGAACTACCTAGAGAACTTGTTAGAACACCTTCCACTGTGTCACCGCTAGAGACTCTGATTTAGTCCATCTGAAACAGGATCCATGAATCTGAATTTTAACCCACTCTCAGATGCGGCTGCTGCTGCTGGTGGTTTGGACACTACACTTTGGGTAGCGTTGCCTCCCCATCCTACTTTAAGCTATGGGTTCTGCAAAGCCTGTTTCTCAGGAGCCCAGACTTCAATGACATTTGAGCATTTCACACCCAGGGGCACATCATTAGGCCCAGAATAAGAAATATGTGAGGATATCCTAACTGATTTATGAATTATAGTTTAAGAATACAAACCTCAAAGATAGTGTGTGAATTATTGTATGTGGACTAAACTCGCTTGTGCACATAAATATTTAAAATGCATGACAAATTTCCTGAAAGCACATAAGCTGCAGACCAAGGCTGAGTACAGGCATCTTCTAGACCAGGGATGCTGAAAGGCAGCTGTCAACTAATTCATCAAGAAACTGTTCCTTACACAATACCACTCCTCCATGCTCTCAGACTTTACCAGGCTCTGTTTTCAATGATGGTTATCCCAGAGGTCAAAACATAGTCTCTGTCCTCAAACTATACACATCAAAAATGACACAGACGAATAACAGAGTGCTACCAATGGTAAGATACTTTAATAGATAAAGATACCAATGCTAACATACATTAATATATATACATATATATAAAGCTACATACATATATACATATATACAAAGTTATAGCTACATTTAGCACAGAAAAGAGGTGGCTACCCAGCCTCAAAGTATGATGGATGTTCCCCTGGAAGAGATGATATCTTACAGGAGACATTGGATTTAACTTGGAAAATTTTCAATGTCCTGAAAGATTAATGGTAGAAAGGCATAGATAGATACCATAGCAAAGGAGATGCTAAAAGAAGTCCAGCAGGCTTATAGTCTCATTCATAGAGAGAGAAGGAGAACAATGGGGGACAATGATGCAGGTCAGGTAAAAGGGGGCAGATAGGATATTTTATGTTTCTTAGAAATTGGCAGGCTGTCCTGAGGGAAATAGAGAAAGAGTTCTATAAGCAAGACAGTGACACAGCAGTTTTTGTGTTTTATAATGGTTAATCTAGAAGTAGAGTGAAGACTGGATTAGGAGGGAATCAGCCCAAAGGAGGGAGATTGGTTAGGAGGGTTTGTCAGTGATCAGGAAGAGAGCTATAAGGGATCTGAAATGATGTGAGACAATGAGGAAAGAGATATGAGAGTTATTTCGAGAGCTATTTAGGAGTCTCACTCTAGGACTAAATAACAGATTGAAGGTGAGGAGAAAAAGAGGGAAGTAAGAGGATAGCTTGGCTTTATGATTTGAGCGACCAAGTGGATGGGTTTACCAAGGATACAATCCAATGAAAAAAATTAAGGTAGGATAGCCAGATGTTGTGGCAGATACCTGTGGTCCCATCTGCTTGGGAGGCTGAGGCAAGAGAATCACCTAAGCCCAAGAGCTGGAGGTTGCTGTGAGCTGTAATGCCATGACACTCTACCAAGGGTGACAAAGTGAGACTCTGTTTCTAAAAAAAAAAATTAAGGGGGGAAATGATGTATAAATTCAGTTTAGTTTTTGAATTTTAGGTATCTGTGGATTACAAAAGTGAGATATTTAGAAAGAACTTGTCTATGACTCCTGTAATATAGAGATCTTAACTAACAATATAATCCGGGAGTTATCACTTTTAGTTGAAAGTTGAATTCCCCAGGAGGGTTAAACATAGATCTCATAGAAAAAGAGGTCACAATGAATTAGATCTTGGTCCAAGAACCCAAATTCAAGAAGCATATGTGAAAGAGAAGCAGAAGAGAAGGCGCCCACACAGGAGACTAGTAAGCAGCCACCAGAGAAGTAGACCACAAGTGAGAACCATAGTGAACATGAAGAGAGTAGAGGAAGGAGTGGTCCCCAACAGCAAATGCTCCTGATATGCCAAGTTCAAAAAAAGCCAATGTTTTTAACATCATCTATACCATTGATAACTTTGGCAAAAGCGGGTTCATTGACTCGGGAGGTGAAACCCATCAGGAGTTTTATTTGAAACTATCTGAAGGAGAAAAGAATAGGTTTCCTATTACAGTCCCTTGATTCCATCAGGAGTAATCAGCATTATCTCTCCCATCCAAAAGATGTGAGATACTGTCAAAAAAATGATAGATTCACACTAATCTTTGTGCTCTTATCTTTGGGGAAAATAGAACACTACACTAACTCTATGCTTCCTGGACTCAGATTACAGTAAGAAGAAATAAGTTCAAATCTTGCTCCTCTATTTTTACCTTTGTGATATTGAGCATGTTTCCTAATTATTTGTAACTTAAAGGGAGGTAGGTGGACCAGCTGCAGAGCCTCAATTGGGAGCTTATCAGCAACATTGCACCCTGCCAGGCCCCAAAAAGGGACTGTTGAATCAAAATCAATATTTTATCAAGATTTCCTTGATTCTTATGCACATCAAAGTTTGAGATGTATTGACTTAAATTCTTTCTATTTTTCCCCATTTACAAAAATGAGATGTAATACTGACTACATAGGTTTTTTAAATAAATGATTTATAAAGTAAAGTAAATCTGTATTATATCATGAGACTATTAATGCCATAGAGTTAAAGGAATATGAAAAAGAAAACCAAATAGAACTTCTTACACCATTTCTTTCTCTAATCTTGTAAAGTAAGAAAGGTGATACTGTCTTTAAGAAGAGACTAGAAACTATTTCTGTTTTTTGGATATTCTGTAAGTGATATGATTTGATTCCATCTGCTACTATGAGAAGATGTGTGGACCATTTGAGATAACCCAGGTGGGACAATTACTGTTCCTTGCTTCCCTGTGACTGATATTTTTGAACAGCCTCACACATATACACACTCATGTACACTTGGAAAAAGTGAGGTCTAAGAGACCAGAAGTCTGCCCCGAGGACACACATGCAAGGGCCTTTCTGTGGTGACTCAGCTGATTCCTTCTTAACTTCTTGGGCCTCAGAAACTAACAGCTTGCTTCTGCTTCTGTAAAGGTCTGCGGTTCTGTAAAAGCCCTAGCCCACTTCTCCAGCTTGTTTCAAACTGACCAATGAGAAAGATACACATGGGCCAGGAAGGGGAAGATTGAGCCAGCTGGGGAGTGTAGCCATTTTGACTCTAGTCTGCTGTGGCTCTGCTGGCTGGAATAAAGCCTTCCCGCTTTTAAACACAGTGTTTGGGTATTCTTTCTCTCCATTGGGTCTCGTCTTCCTGCAATATTTTGTGTGCCTGCCACCCTCTTGTTAGAGTTCATTATTCATCCATTTCAGCTTTATCCAAACCTTATTTCCTGAGTAGTTACTCTGTGCCTGCATTGCGCTAGGCCAGAAGTACAGCAATGTGACCTCTTGACGTAGTCGCTGACACGCAGGGTCACCTAACTGCTAACACCTGTAGCATTGATTCTCTCCCCAGCAACCTAATTCTTACAACTGATTTGTTGCTGTTCCACTCTGGTGGATGACCTGGCAAGGGGTGACATGAGAAAAACACTCTCTCAGTTATGCAATAAGCGATGGGATTGGGAGAGGCAGCAAGTCTATATACATAAAAATGGCAAAGAAGCTGCTGCCTCAAACAAAAACTTCAGGGGTCTTTTCTGAGCAAAATTAATTACAGAGAGATAAACATTTTACCCTGGTGGTAAAGAGTGAGGAAGTAAGAAAAAAGCAGAAGAAAACAAGCCTCATGTAGTCCCAAAATCATGAAACAAGAGTAAGAGTGAACATAATGCTTTAAAAGTAACTTATAACTCTACTGATCCCAATTTCTTTACTTAGACTTGCCCAGTCAGATCTTAACCTTCAATTGCTAAACATTCTGTTTGAACCAATGCTGTGAAGCAGCCTGGGGAGCTCTGGCTGTCAGCTGTTGCCTTAGGAGCTTAGAATATTAGCTCTGGGCAGTCTGAGGTGCCTAACATCCTGTTTAAACGGCTAGGCTCCCACAGCCCTGTGCTGTTTGCAGCATGGGGGTCTGAGGAGCCTGGACTTTAATCTACAGGTTCTCCCAGATGTTAGCTTAATCTAGTTTCTATCCCTAGATCAGACACTGTCAATACCAATTCGGTATTAATTAATTCATTCATTAATTCATCATTTGTTCAACAAGTATTTGTTGAACATAAACTATTTGTTAAATACTTTCAAGAAACATGGTCCTAGACTGATTTGCCAAACTCAGAGCTAAAGAATATGACATTTTCTAGTTAAAACAGCCCTGACATTATGACTTTTTAAAGATAAGTTCTCTGAAGAGTATAATATTTACTGTTATCCTAATAGTATGAATAATGTTTTACTTCAGTAATTTAATGAAGACTTGTATTTTGAGCATTTACAGCTGCCCTAGAATTCTCCTATGTAGTGAGTATCTAAATTTCCAAAACCTTGCCAGTTTCCTTTCTACTCTAATTTCTTTATAAAGTAATATTTCATAGGAACGTACCTGAATATTCACCTGTTCTTTGAATTAAAAATGTAGAATTAATATCCAGGCAAGGCACTATGTGCCTCTAGTCCTACCTAGCTACTTGGGAGGCTGAAACAGAGGATAGTTTTGGTTCAGCCATTCCAAGAGCAACCTGGGCAAAATAGCAAGATCCCATCTCAAAAAAAAAAAAGTGTTAAGTTATTCTAGATTTAAATAATTGATATTATATATCTCTGTGGAATATAGAAATCTAAAAGCCCTTTTATGTCCTTGTTCCTATGAATTTTTGTAATATTTTGAGGAGACACCATTGGGGCAAGTTAAAGTATCAATTATTCATCATATTCTTCATATTGTTTTACGATTAAAAAAAAAAAGTTTCTGCTAGGAGCGAGTTTCGACCCAACTGAGGCAAATCTGTAATACAAATACAGAAGCCTGTCAGATGTGAAATAATTTGATGATTACAGGCTCAGGAGGGAGAGAAGAGAAGAAAGGAGTCTGGAAAATGACAACAAAAGTACATTGAAAATAGAAAGTAGCTTCTGGTTACTCTTTAGCAAATCCACAAAGGACAGGTAATTTGAGTATGTGAAATAGAAAGCGTAAGACAGATTTTGCGTATTAGAATTGGATTCTCTTATAATATTGCAATATGACAAATGGTTTAAGTTATTTTCTCTTCCAAATATAATATCTTATAGATAGGAAAGAGACATTAAACAAATATTCCACAATGTTGTCCATGTAACTAACCCCAGGGAGATGGGATCACTAGATATTTTCTTTTTCTCTTTATACTTTTCTGTATTGTTCATGATGTACGTGTTTTGATCTAATAAGAAAAAATCAATACTCATTTTAAAATGTAATGATCTCTTCCTTTCTTCAGAAATGATCACTTTTCATTCTGGAGTAGGCTTAAGTTTATCACAACAGGAGAATTTTACAGTTTAAAGTGAACTTATAACTGAAAACAACTTCCCATTCTAATTTCTCTCCTAAAAAGGAAATATGAAGATGTTTGAGTTGAAAAATGTATTTGTAAGCTCATTCCCAAAGGCTGGGCACCCCTGGTACCCTTCTCTTTTCAATAGTGAAATACTATGGACACTCTTCTACAGCACATTCACCAGGCTTTAATTGGCTTTATCTCCACCACCACTCATTATGGTAAACAGAGAAAAAAGATAAATCAATAAAAAGTCTAATAACAAAGTTAAGTGAATCCCACCTCACCACCCATGCATACAGGATGTGTCAGGGTGACAGGGTGATTTTGCAGCCAGTAAAAAAGCAGAGAACATAGTTAAGGAGGTGTTTCAGGTATAGAAGTCAAAATTAAGGGTCTTAATGGACTACAACAACAAATGTTGCTATGTTCTCTGCATGTGGCAGAGTCTGACTCCTAAATCGCTTTGTGCTAAGATAACCGTACACATACAACTGTAGTTGGGCACGTTGACCTGTCTGCCAGGTCACACTGCAGAACCCTACTCATTCCGCAGTCCCATGATCATGGATTCTGATCCTCTTGCAACCTTCCCTGCCTCTGCTGTTAATTACACTCCCTTCTGGGTCTTTCCTGTGCCTCTTCCATGCTTCTCTTGCTAGTTTTACATACAAAGTAATCACTTCTTTATGTGACAGGTCCCTATTCAGCTGTAAGTTCCCTACATTCAGAAAACACATTTCCTGTGTCTCTGGCTTTCGGAGTCAGCTCCGGAGCTGTAACCTAATGATAATAAGTAGGCACCCATTTAACTGAGCTGAGATCCCTGAAGACCACCTCTGGCCTCCAGTCCTCCAATCCTTCAGACCTCCAGGCTACTATTTATTTCACAGGCTGTTGTATTTAATGGAAGGATTTCGAACCCTGCCTTTGGTTTTAGAATCTTCGCTTTCAACCACTAGGCTAGCCATCCTCAAGATTTCTTCACTATTAGAAAAAAATAAGCAAAAAGATATAACCTAATCTTTTTAAACAACATACCCAAAACATTTTAAAACAGGAGTCTCACTGGGCTGTCTTTATATTTTTGAAGAATTTATCTCATTCATACTGATATTGATATCATTTAAACACAATTTCCAATGTCTGCACCTCAAATTTTGACTATTCCTCTTCCTCTGCAAGGTCCTTGTTTTATAGCCTTACAACATCAACCATTAGCATAATGCATATAAAATCACTGCCACAATCCAGTCACTAGTATCTTCATACAATAGGGATCTCAAAACACAGATGTAAAGGGCTGAGTCTTTAATATTCTTTCACTGGGGTGGCTCACTCAGGACTGTCCCACACAGCCTGCCCTGCCTCATGCTCCAGCCACATCTGTAGACTTCAAGTTCAAGGTAGAACATAGATTTACTTTCCTTCCAAAATCCTATTAAAATGTTAGTAAACAGAGAATTTATATGTACTTATATGTATATATACATATATATTATATACTTATTAACCTGAGAATGAGACTATCAGTGACCAGAGATATTGAGGAATGTTTATGATATGGAAAGTATATTTTGTTTGATAAACCAGAACAGAGAAAGCAAATAATCCAGAACCCAAGTAAAGAAATCTGTAATTGAAAAGGAAGCTGTAGACACAGAATCCATCTTTGTCATGCTGTAGAAGACCTAGTAATTAGGGAACTGTTCCGAGAGCCAGGTCAGTGTCCACACCCATTGCCCCTCCCTGCCCCCCCCCACACAGACACACGCGCACACACACGCACATGGAGTAAGTCCAGCTGCAGTCCCAATCATCCTCCTAAAAAATTACAAAGGCATGCTGCCAAGACAAAGCTACAGTCTCTGATAGTAGTGTTCCTGCCCCGGAATGTGAGCTGTCTTTAAGGTATTCTGCCTGTGTTCTTCCATTTATACAAATTAGGAAATCAGGACAGGTTGACAAACCCTGCCCACGGGTAAAGAGCTCAACTCGTTACCTAAACCGTTTCCCCTGGGAACATGCACGTTTGCCATTCCCTGGGTTTGGCATGTTCTTCACACAGTTTTCACATGACTTTCTTTTTTCTTCTTTTCTGTGCTCAAACTACCATCATACTGGTAAAGCCTTCCACAACCAACATATATAAAATACTCACAAATCTTTCTCCACTCATATTCTCTGCATCCCTCACTATGCCTTATTTCCACTACCTGACTTACTATTTTTAGTTATTCACTTGGTGTCTTCCCCTACTAACATATGAGCTTCAGGAGTATAGGGACTTGGTTTGTTTACTGCTCATTTTCTAGTATCTGGCATCTGGTAGGTGTTCAACAGATATTTACTGACCATCTGAGTGAATTATCCCATAAATATGACAAGAAAAATGAAGATACTCATTTAGCAGGGAAGGTGAGCAAAAGACCTCAATTAGAGTAGGGATTATTCACAGGGTTCTGAGAGCAATGCATTTGTGAAAAGAGAATTCCATTAAACACGGAGCATTAAAAAGAAAAAATAAAAACCTAGAAGCTCTTAATATTTTGAAGGCATATAGTTCTTATGCCCACCAGGAAAAGCAAAAGCATTCAGAATGTCCAGAAATAACAGAGGTATATCCAAGAACATCATAGTCCAAATATAAAGGAAATTAAAACATATCGTGATTTTAGGCAATAAAAAGAGTGAAATGAAAGCAACTCTGTTTGACTTTTAGGCTTGCAATATACAGCCCTTATAGTACAGGCTTACGGTCACAGAATTGTTCACTCCCTTATTTCTCCGGCCTGTGTGTTGCCCAGCCCACCAGCGCAAAAAGGACTTGTGAGCAGTAGTGGAGCAGACTGCTTCATCCTCAGGCCTCTATAAAGTTTCCCGTGGAGGAATCTTTGTCTTTTGTTTAGTCCATGGCTTGTTCAGGAACTGCACTGTCAGTATGCAATCACAGCTTCCATTTAGTTTTAATAGAATTAAAATTACATAAAGTTAAAAATTCCTTTTCTAGTTGCACTACCAGGGGTCCTCAAACTACGGCCCACGGGCCACATGCGGCGGTGTGCATTGTATTTGTTCCCATTTTTTTTTCCTTCAAAATAAGATATGTGCAAGGTGCATAGGAATTTGTTCATAGTTGTTTTGTTTTTTTTTTTTACTATAGTCTGGCCCTCCAACGGTCTGAGGGACTGTGAATTGGCCCCCTGTTTAAAAAGTTTGAGGACACCTGCACTGACACATTTCAAGTGCTCAATAGCTGCAGGTGGCTTGCAAAAACAGATAGATGATAGATAGATAGACAGACTGATAGAAATAGCGATAGATAAAAAAAAAAAAAAAGAAATAGCGATAGATAGTATAATTCATGTATTTATCCCCGTCCAAATGTCATATTGAAAATTGATCCCCAGTGTTCGAAGTGGGGCGTACTGGGAGTGTTTGGGTCATGGAGGCAGATTCCTCATGAATGGCTGGGTGCTATGTTCTGGTAATGAGTTCTCACTTGATGAGTTACCACGAGATACAGTTGTTTAAAAAAATAAACAACAGCACCTTCTCCTCTCTATCATTTCCTTCCTTCCCTCCTTTTGCCCCGCTGCCCTACGCTGCTTTTCTCCTTCACATGAGTTGAAGCTCCCTGAAGCCCTCATCCGAAGTAGATACCGGCACCGTTCTTCTGGTACAGCCTGTAAAACTGTGAGACAAATAAACCTTTTTCTTTTTAAATTACCCAGCCTCAAGTATTTCCTTAATAGCAATGTAAATGGACCAGGACAATAGATAAAACTGAACAGTGAAGAAAAAGAACATTTCATCATTGGAGAAACTCCTATTGTTCTAACAAATGAAGAATTTTTTGTTTGTTTTTGTTTTTGTTTTTAAGGTTAAGAAAGCAAGAAAGATGTGCAGCAGTACCTTGCTAGTACTTGCTCTTCCTTGGGAAAGTTACAGGTCTGTGGTCGCCAATAACATCTCAGGCAGGAAGGCTTGGTCTTACCAGTTTATAGAAACCTCACAAACCTGTACTCCCTTTGTTTCATATCACTGAAATTCTTGCTTAAAATCCCAGTCCATATTTCTGGTACTTTGGGGGGGGTCATTATCACATGGTTTGGAATTAATTTTCTGTCTCTGTTTTCTTTTTGGTAACAACCTTTAATCATGCTACAGAATGTCCTTATAAGTTTTTTGCAAAATAGCATACTTCTATGATTAAGACTATGTAGAGATTATGGCTTATTTTCTGTTGTTCCTGCTACATTATATTCGTGCTTTTGAATTTTGAAAGAGACATGGTCTCCTTCAGATTAATAGACTTAATTATTTCTAAAATACAACTGAAACTTGAAAATCATAGTTTATTATTACTTTATTTCCCATCAAGATTACATTTCTTTTTCTGTGGGAATCACAGTATTTGGTTTACTATTGAATGACATTTGCATAATCATAATTTTGTAAATGTAGCTTATTGATTATTCAAAAGTCAAATAGAAAAAAGTATTGAAGATGATTATAACTTTAGAAGGAATTCAAAGTCATGTTGTTAGCTTGAAATCAGTCATAGAAATAGAAAAATGGTACAAACCAGCCTTTCGTGACCACCATTGAGTCAGTTTGCCATCAAATCACTGGGTATGAAGTTCTTCAAATTTATAATTTCATTACTTAAATAGTGGGTATAAGGAATAACCTACATTATGACATAAACAGAAATATAGATTTATATATATTACTTATAGTTATAAATGAAACTGGTTGAAGAATTAAGTAACAATATAAATAACAAAACTAAGAGGGATGTCATAGTATAAACCAATTAAATTCCTCATCATTCATAGGTGAAGTTCATAGTAACTACCTAAAATTGATAAACAGGAAAAAACAGATTTCAGCATAATATTTTGAATAATTGTGCTAACAAAATATTTGGGGATAGAGGATAGATAAAAGTTAATTTTCACTTAATATTACTAGGTTCATATGTTTCTTTAACAAATGTAAAACTTCCATAATAAAACACATGCTTACAACCATATTGGCTGGGTTCTGCCAAACCTTCCATATGAATAAATAACTTGTGATTGAATTTAAACTGTTAAAATAAAGGAACAAAAACATTTATTAGGTATGTGCTGTGTGTAACATTCTAGGAGTTTCTGCATTCATTAATTCTTAATTGTGAAATCCTCCTAATGTCTCTGTGAAATAGACGTCATACAATGGAAATTTAGCCCTCTACAAGGAAAAGGAGTATATTGGAGGCAGATTTTGCTAAGTCCTTTCAATGCTAGGAATACCCAATGTCATCTGGGTATATAACTGACTTTGTGATATTATAAATGGAATTCCATTTCTAATTGAAGATTCCTCCATCCTTGTTAAAGAATAATGACTGAGATGGGAATAGAAGGGAAAAGTCAGTTATTCTTTGATCACTCTTGCTTGGCCACAGGTAGGCAAGCAGATTGGCCTGTCCATCGAAGCCGAGCAATTCTTTACTCCTTCACTTTTGTTTATGACTTTATTTCTTTATCCTTGGCAAGAGCAGAAAGTAAATCATGGCATTTCTTGGCTGAAAGGCAGAGTAAAACAGCTGTGACCCTTGAGATATTGTTTACTTTACAGCCTCCTGATACACACTCAGTCACTTTTGTTGGACATGCTTGATGGCTTTCGTTCATACAGTTGGCTGTTCCATCTGCTCTGCCAATTGATGAAGAGGCAGAGAGTGGCTGCTTTAAGCTACATTTATTAATCCATTCATTAAAAATTTATGAACATCTACAGCCTGGCAGATACTGAGGCAGTTGCAAACAGGAATGAATCAGGAACCCTACCCTTAAGGAGCTAACAGTCTAGTAAAGGAAGACAGATATGTAAACATTAATCATTACATGATTTGAATGAGTACTAAAAGGGATATATGAATAAAGTAATATGGGAATAGGGGAAAAAGAAAAATTATGTATAAGAGAAAAGGGAAGAAAGGCAAGTTACAGGAAGGCTTTGCAGACACAGCAATGTTTAAAGTATACTCTTAGGGAAGAAAATGGTCAAGCCTATAGAAGTCTTCATGATAGGGTTAAAAATAATGCCCCCAAATCAATAACTATGGCACATCTATAGGCCATAAAAGGCAGCAATTGAGTGGATGTGGTGATGTACCACCCAGACCACCCCTTTAAGACCAAAGCATTGACCCCAGCTGACAGTAATGTTACTTGCTGAAGGCTCAAAACTGAGTATTTGTTCCCTGGAAATCGCCTTTGTCCAAAGGGATCCCCCTCACCCAAGTGTGTGCCCATCTCTTCTTAGGTAATCTGACTGACCTGTTTTGTTAATTTAGTAATTCAAAAACTTAACTGCCTCGGTTCAGTTGGGAGGTAATTATGGTGGGCCTTCTGATTTTCAGAGCTTCCCAATGTGAGAAACTGAAAAAAAAACACTCCAAACATATATTATATATTATCTCCAAATTCCCAGAGCCTGTAAATGTTATTTTATATGGAAACTAGCTCTTCTCAGATGTGAGTAAGAGTTTTGAGTTTAGGGCATTATCCTGGATTATCAGAATGGTTCCTAAATGCAATTCCACGAGAAGGTGGTATAAAGACAGAGGCAGAGATCTGGGTGACACAGAAACCTACAAGACAAGGAATAGATTCTCCCTAAAGTCTTTGGAGTTTGGCCCCACGGACACAGTGATTTTCATTTAATGGTAACTGATTTCAGCCTTCTGGCCTATAGAACTGTGAGAGGAAAAAAAGCATGTAAGGCTTTATTACTCACATGTCAGTTCAAATTCCTTGTTTCACTCTTGTGAAACAAGTAAGCCAAGTCTATGTAATCATTCTGTTAGATCCTTCAGCTTAAACTGATCTTTTGTGGCGTAGCTAAAAATTTTGGGACAAATAAGAAATTTTCACGAAGAGAGATATTATGGTTAAATTTATGTATCACTTTGACTGGCTAAGGGATGCCTGGATGGTTGGTAAACATTATTTCTGGGTGTGTCTTACAGGTGTTTCTGAAGATTAGCATTTGAATCAGTAGACTGAAAATAGATCCCCATCTCTAATACGAAGGGACACCATCCAGTCTATTATGGGCACAAACAGAACAAAAAGATGAAAGAACAGTAAATTCACTCTCTCTGCTTGAGCTGGGACATCCATATTCTTCCTCCCACAGACATCAGCACTCCTGGTTGTCAGGTTTTCAGACTATCATCCCTGGTGCTTAGACCTTCAATCTTGGACCAAAATGCTATGACTGGCTTTGCTGATTCTCCAGCTTACAGCAGACAGATCCTGGAACTTCTGCAATAATCATGTGAGTTTAATCTCTCATGACAAATTTATTTGCATATATATGATCTCTATATATTCTATTGGTTCTGTTTCTCTGGAAAGCCTTGACGAATAATAGAAGGGGCAAAGCTCAGGCAGGAAACAGCGTGTACAAATGTATGAGATCCTGGGGCACTCAGAGTATAGAACAGTGAGCCCCACATGTTGAAACTGCACTCAGGGTCTGCTTACAGCCTAATTTCTTCCTTGGTCTTTGACTTCTATCAAGCCCAGACCAGACAGAACGATGGGCCGACTTCATGCAAGCCTTTTTGTTTTATATTCGGGCATTATTGCAAAAGAAGTTGTGTGAATATTGAAGAACTGTTTTGCTAGGGAGAAATATGATCTGATTTGTGCCTTTTAAGATCGATTGGCTGCAGTGTAAACAGGAGTGAAGGCATGAAGGGTAGAGGTCACAAGGGCCACAAGGGTACCGTGGATGATGAGTGCAAAGAGGAACAAAGTTGCATGCATTTGGTTTGCTGTTTCCTGGACTTTGAAAGAGAACAACTTCAGAAAATAGCATGTTCAGTTAGTACTGACCCCTCGGCCCATAATTAAATGTTTATTAAGCCTTATAATTAAATGTATAAAGGCTAACAATTTGAGGGGCGGATGAGAGTTCTGAGGACAATGTACCTTTGATCATGGCTGGCAGAAAGCCATACAGATCTGGATCACATTGCCTGGCTTTGAATAATATCTTCCACTTATTCATAACATGTATTTAAGCAAGTTTTATAAACCAAATTAATATATATTAATAATATATACATATCACTTAGAAGAATGCCTGGTATCTAGCAAATGCTTCATAACACTAATTATATTTAGTTCAGTAGTTTCCTCAAAAAAACATTTTTTTTGCAGTTTTTGACTGGGGCTGGGTTTGAACCCACCACCTCCGGCATATGGGGCTGGTGCCCTACTACTTTGAGCCATAGATGCTGTCCCCGCCAAATTTTTTTTTTTGACAGATTCTCCCTATGTCACCCTTGGTAGAGTGCTATGGCATCACAGCTCACAGCAACCTCAAACTCTTTGGCTTAAGTGATTCTCTTGCCTCTGCCTCCCAAATAGCTGGGACTACAGGTGCCTGCCACAACGCCCAGCTATTTTTTTGTTGTAGTTGTTGTCATTGTTTGGCAGGCCCAGGTCGGGTTGAACCTGCCAACCCCAGTATATGTGGCTGACACACTAAACACTGAGATATGGGCTCCAAGCCTCCTCAATTTTTTTTATAATAAAGAGAATGGTGTTTGTTTGTTTGTTTGCGGTTTTTGGCCAGGGCTGGGTTTGAACCCTCCACCTCCCCATATGGGGCCAGCACCCTACTCCTTTGAGCCATAGGCACTGCCCGAGAGTGTTTTTTTATTTATCAGAGCCCTGGAATCTCAAGAAATTATGAGGAGAAAAGAACACATTCAATCAATGGCTGATTAAGATTGGGAAAGATACATGGGTACTAGAGACTTCGCCCCACTCCAGCCCACACCCTAACTTTCTCTTCCCTCTTCCCCATTAAGAATGGCAAACTAGACAAGGAAATCTATTATACTTAGAACTAAAAGGGGTATCCATGGATTGGCAAACCACACATCCAAGGCTGGGTTTCTACTATAGCCTGCCTCATCCTGTGGTTCCAGCACTGGACTTAACACTTCCAGTAACAGAGAACTCACATGGTCCCTATCCTCAGAAACTCACATTCTGTGTGAACAACTATGTACATGTATAGTAGCATAATCAATGGCATAATGGAACCCAACTGGAGGGCGATATGGGAGAAAAGGACTAGATTTTGCCAAAACAACTTTGTGCCTGGTAAATCATACAGGTTGCAGATGTTCTTGCCAGGTAGAGAAGCTGGGATGAGAACTGAACAGCCAACAAAGTCACAGAGCCTAGAAGGCATCCAGCATATTTGGAAAATGTTGATGGATGGAACATAGCTTGACAGTACAGGAGTGAAACAGTGAGAGAAGGGCAGGGGAAGGAGGCTATAAAGGCCAAAAAGCAATGCCAAGGAGAGACTCTGAAGACTCCCCACAGCAGGAGACTAAACCGCAAATCTGTAGTCATAATCAAATAGGGGAGTTAGAAAACCTCTGTGGTGCTAATATGGATGAGAAAGAACAAAACTACAGCAAAGCCTCCTGAACATAATGAAGAAGTAAAGCTTCTTTGAGATATACAATGTAAAGCCACAGTGATAACACAAACATTATTTTAATATTTAAAATCTAAAATATTATGTAATTAAATGCTCTCCTTGGAATTCTGCATATAAGGAATGTTTTAGTTATCTAGAGATTTTCTGCTTATTTCATTTTTCTAATATTTACTTCATCCATGAACACTATTTTATAGAGACGCAAGTTCAGAATATGTACTTGCCTTTTAGCCCAAAACAAATGGATATGTGAAAAGATCAGACTAAAAAAAACTCCTCTTGCTTTGTTTTGGGTGTGAATGTCTAGCAAAGGCAAAGTGTATATTGTCTGAAAAGAAATGCTCTATCAATCTCAACAAATGTTCTGTTCCTGTGAAAAATCCACGTGCATTATTTAACATACATGCCCATCAATCTCTGCTAGCTTGGGTATCTGGTAAAATTCCCCAGCAAAATAATATGTGGTAAGATGTCACTTTCCAAAACTGAGGATTTTAATTCACAAAGGTAAGTTTAAAGCACAAATTTGGAATGAAAACAAATAAAAACTTAGTCAAAATGCAATATATTTTGGAAGTAAAATGAATTAATGGCATTTCATAGGGGCTTTTTTCCCTGAAGTTATTAGGCATTAAAATTTAGGGCTTTTTTGTTATAAGTGGATGGTATGCTCATGGTAAAAAACTAACAATTGAGATATAAAAGAGAAAATTAAAAATTATTCATAAACATCAGACTCAGAAATAACCGACACAAATATTTCACATACTCATTTCCATTCACACACACATATATAATATTATATATTTATCTCTTATTTCTATTGATTTAAATTATGCCATGAGAATCTCAATGTTTCTGAAAACAACACTTTAATAGCTATATAGTATTATGCCATAACCTAGCATATAAATTATGTAACTATTAACTTACAATTTAGCATTTAGGTTGCATCCAGTTTTCTATATTTTAAGAACTCTGCAATGTTCACTCTTGTATATAAATCATTCTTCATCTGTACATCTCTTGTGATTTCCTAAGGGCAGAATCCTGGAATTGAAATTGTTAGGTCAAAGTTTAAGTTATACTTTAAGCTTTTTTCTATTTATTTTTAATTTGCTTCAGGGGTATGTTTTGCTAATTTCTAGTTGCATTAAGAGTGCATAGCTGAATAGACAAAACATGGTATATTGTTCTTTTTAAAAGTGAGAAGATGTTTTCATATTGGACAATCACATTCTGTGACTTGTTTCTCCATCTCCTGCGTATGTATATTACCAGTTTTCCATTGAGGTGTCTGTCTTCTTTATCTTCTTCCTCTTTTACACTAAAGGAGGAGAGAAGTTTGCTTTGTATTTTAGATACTTTGGAATGCTCAAGAATGTGTCTAAGAAGGGCAATTTGGGCTTTCCTTTTTCTTTCCTGCTGGTTTGGTGTAGAGACTCTCTAGAATGGATCATGCTGCCTGTGGGAACCCACGAAGGACACCTTGGTTAAGGTTAAGGCCACCAAGAAAATAATAATCATATTATGTGCTTTGTCATATTTGTTGGTGATATTTACCCCATACTTTCTGTTTAGCTTATTTTATTATCTTTTTTGACATAAAAGATACTTTATACTGCAATTGATCACTTAATATATTCTTTAGAATATATTCTTTTTTTTTTTTCTTTTTTTGAGACCGAGCCTCAAGCTGTCACCCTGGATAGAGTGCTGTGGCATCACAGCTCACAGCAACCTCCAATTCCTGAGCTCAAGCAAGTCTCCTGCCTCTGCCTCCCAAGTAGCTGGGACTACAGGCGCCCGCCACAACGTCCGGCCATTTTTTGGTTGCAGCCACCATTGTTGTTTGGCAGGTCCAGGCTGGATTCAAACCCGCGAGCTCAGGTGTACGTGGCTGGCGCCTTAGCCCGCTGAGCCACAGGCACCGAGCCTAGAATATATTCTTAATCGTACTTAATACATGGTAAAAAAGAGGGATTATGTGCCTTTCATTCTCAAAACACAAGCATGTAGCTATTTCGATATATAGAGAAGAGAGGAAAAGATGTGAGAAAGATGAGCGGAAGTCACAAACTAGGGTATTACACTTAAACACTGACAGAGAGCTCCCAAGGAGGACACTCTCTCAGTTACCATTTTGTTGAGAGAGATTTTTTTTTTTTTTTTTTTTGTAGAGACAGAACCTGACTTTATCACTCTCGGTAGAGTGCCGTGGTGTCACACAGCTCACAGCAACCTCCAACTCCTGGGCTCAGGCGATTCTCCTGCCTCAGCCTCCTAAGTAGCTGGGACCACAGGCGCCCACCACAATGCCCGGCTATGTTGAGAGAGATTTTAAATATTTCCCTTCATATACTCTAAATTTTTTTAAAAAATTCTTTGATGACTAACTTTTAAAGCCTGTATATTACTTTGTTCCCTACTTATAAGAGAGAAATTTAATTTTAACCTGGAATTAAAGCAGACTCTCCTCATTCAGGAACCAAGATTTTCCTCTTGCGAAGACTGGCTAATCCCGTCAGTGATACACAAAGGTCGCTGTTCCCGGGGTGGATCTGCTGTTTGCAGCAATTCTACCAGAGAAACAGGGAAACCCCAGCATGAATGCACATGTAACCGTCCAACACCACGGACATAGGAAAGATGACGATGCTGAATTTACATATGCGAAATGTCCATATCATAGTTGTGTCTTTGTACTTCATATTCAGACTAAGTAGGATTTCCTTGCTCCATTTCTAAGGCAGGCCGCTCTTATTATTCTATTTAAATCTTGTTATAAGAATTAACATTTTCACATTTCTTCATTACTCTACTCTAGACTCAATAAAAATAACAGAATATGTTGGCAAAAAATATGCAATTTGGTCATTCTTTTCTCAATCTAGTCCTTTAGTTCATATGGAGTTCCCCCAAATTTTAGGTATAAAGGATACAGGGAAACAGTTAAACTTCACCGTTGGAGTAAAAGATGAGAAGCTAATAGTCAGGCGCAAGTTGTTCAAAGATGCTTGAATATTTACTCACACCTTGTCAATTTTTCTTTTATTATTGGAACTGGGAAGCCTTTCTTAGGAAAGCAAACAATCACATATGGCTTTAAGACCACAAGTAATGCAGAGCAGTCCGTCCAACCTCCGGAAGGTCCACATTCCAGCATTCCAGCACCAAAGAGCGTGAGAGGCATATTCAGTGCTTATAGTCAGCAGTGAGTGTTGACTGCTCGCACTTGTAAAGAGTCACAGCTTGTCATTTCTAGAAACTGCAGTCAGACATCAGGATACGCTCCCCCTTGGGGTTGAGTAGGAATTTATAGTAGCTGCCATTTGTACAAATTCAATGACAGCATATGGCTCTGTTCCAAAGGTACAAATGTATATCAAGCCCGAGGGAACCTAATATTTGGGAAAACCTCCATTTGGAACTTATTTTGGAAGGAAATCTGCTGACACCAAATTAGACTGCTTATTCGTGTTTGGATCTACAGCAGCAAAAATACATACTATCCACGGTCACTGGATACACAAATGAGGGAAGCCCCCTTATTAAAGTTAGTGCAATGAACATATGCAGCTTGAGATCCATAGTCCCAGAATTAAATGAACTGAGAGAGTAACCAATATTCTCCTAAGGGTCCTCTTTTAAGAAGCAGTTGCAATTAGTGTTCCCTACAGGTTGAGAGCAATGCAGTTCAGAATGCCTTTGTGTACAGGAATGTCTCCATGTGGCTTTGTCACTCATGTGCGCTGGGGGAGGCTGGGAGACCATTGTTACTATCAGGACACAAGTCACAAAGGCCTATGCTTATAGGAGGTTTCAAAGATGTTCAACTGATAGGGATTGTTGTGTCCATGTGAACACTTTGGAACCCAGAATAACCACAAGTCTATCTCTTTGCAACTTGACTACCTTAACTCCTGTAGAAACTTCTATTTCAACAACAGTGTTCTTTTTTCTGGTGATCCAAGATTATCACTTTTTCCCGCCACAGACTAAAGTGAAATAGTTATAGAAAAATAACATTTTAACACGGCCAATTTTCCCTCTAGAAATTCTTGTTTTCCTTCCTTCCTTCCTTCCTTCCTTCCTTCCTTCCTTCCTTCCTTCCTTCCTTCCTTCCTTCTTTCCTTCCTTCCTTCTTTCTTTTTCTTTCTTTTAATGAATCAGTCTGACAGACTTTGGGATCCAGGTCATTCCACACGCAAAGCATCTGTGGTCCCTGTGGAAACTGGGAGCTTAAAGGCTAAGAAGTCTATGGCTCCTGAGAAGTGGGTTGCCTACTCCTCATAGCCACCTGCCGCGTGTGGATGCCCAGAGGAGTTGGGTCATGTTAGGCATTGACTGGGCTAGAAGCGCTGGATGAACAAGCATAATCCTTAAGGAGCCCGTGGAAAGCCTAGAGCTTCCACTTCAAATCCACTAGGCAGGAGCTGCATCATTTTTAGTACTATTGGTTTTGAATTTTGTTTTTACTTTAAACAATTTTTTAAATAGAGATGTGGTCTCACTATGTTGCTCAGGCAGGCCTCTAATTCCTGGGCTCTGATGATCCTCTTGCCTCAGCCTCCCTACAAACTGAGATTACAGGTGCACAGCTGCCATGCCTGACATCTACAAAACAAAAATGTGGAAGCTCAACAACCTCATGCTGAAGGATACATGGGTCATTGATGAGATTAAGCAGGAAATTTCCAAATTCATGGAACAAAATGACAATGATGACACAAATTATCAGAACCTATGGGATACGGCAAAGG
>CAUYON010134031.1:0-21505 GCA_963573935.1 Arctocebus calabarensis
TAAAGGAGGAGATGGGGAAAGACTGGGAGAGAAACGGAGAGAGCTTCTCTCTCCCCACTAGAATTTTCTCCCTCTAACAGGTGCCTTAATGTTTTCTGTATTCTTTTCTTTCTTTTCTGTGAATAAATTCTGTCTTAAAAAAATAATAATAAATAAATAAATAAAAAATAATAAAAAAATAAAAAAAAAAGAACTAGAAAGTCAAGATTTTGTAACCCCTAATGAAAAAAAAAATACCAAAGGATGCTAAAACTATGTTGGGTGAAAAGTCAATGGGGGACTGAATTATTTGCAAAGTATCACCCCACAGATTACTTGTGAATTATAAGAAGAAAAATCAGACATTATTTATGACAAAGCATCAGGTTTATCCCCACCCGAACCCAATGGTGAATATTAGCATCACTAGTAAATGGAATGAGACTTTATGCACAGCCAATGAGATGCCATGTGAAGCAAAGTGCATCGTGTATGACATGTTTTTGCCAAAAATGCCTAAGCTGAATCTAATTAAGCCTTTAGCTCTCATTTCTAGCTAACCTGAAATGCAGATATTAGAAGAATAAGTTAGCTAACACCACAGAGAGCCAATCAAGCAAATCTAAAATTCAGCATGTTCCCCAAGACAATCGACCTAGTCTTTACAACTAGACGATGTCATAAGGAAAGAAGGAGAGGGGTGTTCTATATTCAAAGAAGCTTCTTAAGAGACATAAACCATGATTACCAAAAATAATATACAGAACAAAATTAGATCCAGGTCACAGCAAGCAGAGGTAAAAACTATTGTAGAAACAACTGGAGAAATTTGACAACTAATTATTATTATTATTATTATTATTCTTTTTTGAGACAGAGTCTTTCTCTGTGGCCCTGTGTAGAGTCCTGTGGCATCATCACACCTTACAGCAACCTCAAACTCTTGGGCTTAAGTGATCCTCTTGCCTCAGCCTCCTCAGTAGCTAAGACTAACAGGTGTCTGCCACAATTGCCACAATGCCCAGCTAGTATTTTTTTCTTTCTTTTTTTAAATTTTTCACATTGTCACCCTTGTAGAGTGCTGTTGCATCATAGCTCACAGCATCCTCAAACTCTTGGGCTCAAGCTATCCTCTTGCCTCAGCCTCCGTACTAGCTAGGCCTACAGGCACCCGCCACAACGCACCTCTATTTTTTGAGATGGGGTCTTGCTGATGCTCAGACTGGCCTCCAACTCTGGAGCTCAAGCAATCTACCCGCCTAGGCCTCCCAGAGTGCAAGGATTACAGGCATGAGCCACAGTGCCTGGCCCATGAACTTCTTTTGAAAATAATTGAATTAGGGCAGTGCCTGTGGCTCAAGGAGTAGGACGCCAACCCCATATACCGGAGGTTGGCAGGTTCAAACCCAGCCCCGGCCAAAAACTGCAAAAAAAAAAAAAACTAAATTAATAATCTTTAAAAGTTTTCGAGGCCCAACTAAGCTCCTCTCATGGCACACTGGTGCACACTGGTTGAAATCACTGCTCTAGGGGAAGATTGTCCTGGCTTCTTCCTTCTTTTTAGTTGCAGGCAATTCTTGTCCTTCTCACCTCGACTTGTATATAAATCACTCCAGCTTCTGCTTTGTCTTCACATGCCTGTCTTCTTGGGTCTCGTGTTGTCTCCCTTCTGTGCATTTCCTTCTTTATATTTCATAATAATGTTTTTTTCCAAACATGATGGAATGAGAACTCATATCTACTTACCATCCTGATCAAAATCCCATTGTAATGGCAGAAGAAATGCTGAAATAAATGACTTGCTAACAGCTCAAGAAACAACAACAACAACAAAAGAAATACAAGCAAACACTAAAATCTTTGGGGGTTCTTGGATTGACAGAATGAGAGGAGAGAAACAACAGCCCTCTCAGAAGAACCTTAAAGCTCTGTGTCATGACTCAAAGCACAGCTCAGTTTCTAACACCTAGAAAACTCTCCGGAAGCAATTGTAGAAGGACTGATTTCATTAATTCATGAAGGGATCAGTCTGAGGCACTCACCGCAGAGTAACTGGGGTGGACTGTTTCCCTTGCTTTCGCCTCCAGGTCCCCTCACTCTGCTTCCCACACAGAGCCATGGCCAGCGACAGCTTTGAGCGTGGTATAAAAACTTTACTGATTTTAGGCGGTGCCTGTGGCTCAGCAAGTAGGCCAGCCCCATATACCGAGGGTGGCGGATTCAAACCTGGCCCCGGCTGAACTGCAACAAAAAATAGCCACCCGTTGTGGTGGGCGCCTGTAGTCCCAGCTACTCCGGAGTCTGAAGCAAGAGAATTGCCTAAGCCCAGGAGTTGGAGGTTGCTGTGAGCTGTGTGACGCCACGGCACTCTACCAAGGGTGATAAAAAGGAAAAAAACAAAGGAAAAAAAAATCTTACTGATTTTCTAACCTGACAGTATATAAAACATGGGCCAAATCAGGCTTACAGATGTATGTTGTTTGGCCAACAGAGCACTTTACTTACTGAAAAATTTTAAGATGAAATCTAAGTTTTCAACTTCTTAAGTAAATAAGAAAATAGGGTGGTGCCTGTGGCTCAAGGAGTAGGGTGCCGGCCCCATATACCAGAGGACCGGAGGTGGCATGTTCAAACCTGGCCCTGGCCAAAAATAGCAATAAAATAAAATAAATAGGCTTGGCGCCTGTGGCTCAATGGGCTAAGGTGCCAGCCACGTACACCTGAGCTGGCGGGTTCAAATCCAGCCCGGGCCCACCAAACAATGGTGGCTGCAACCAAAAAATGACTGGGCGTTGTGGCGGTGCCTGTAGTCCCAGCTACTTGGGAGGCAGAGGCAGGACACTCGCTTGAGCCCAGGAATTGGAGGTTGCTGTGAGCTGTGATGCCATGGGACTCTATCCAGGGTGACAGCTTGAGGCTCTGTCTAAAAAAATAAAATAAAATAAAATAAAATAAAATAAAATAAAATAAAATAAAATAAATAAGGAAATAAACAAAACACTGAGGACTGGGTAACCTGGGCGCCTCATTTCTGAGTAAGAACATCTGCTGGATCTTAGTTTATGCTCTTCTTTTTGTTTCCTTCTTCTGCCTTAGAGCTTTGTTTTCTAGATTTTTCTGCAGTGCTTGCTAAATATACAGTTTCCCAAACCTTTCCCCTGGAGATTTTGATCAGGTGGATGTTATGTGCTGAGTTGTGTTTTTCCCAAATTTGTATGCTGGAGTCCTTGAGCCCAGCACTTTAGAAAGTGACCTTATTCAGAGGTCATCAAGCTAAAAATGAAATCACTAGGATGGGGCCCTAATCCAATATATCTGCGGTCCTTATAAAAAGAGATAGTTAGGGCACAGAGAAGCTGATGAGAAGAGATGTGGAGGGAAGATGGCCATTAGCAAGCCAAGGAGAAAGGCCTGGAACGGATCCTTCTCCCACAGGCCCTCAGCAAGCACCAACACCCCTGACAATACCTTGATCTCAGACTTTTACCTCCAGAGCTGTAAGACAAAGTCTGTTGTTTAACCACCCACTATGGTATTTTATTATGGCAGCCCTAGTAAACTAAAAAGAGATGGTTTGGTACTGAGTCTGGAAGTGTGTACTTTAATAGATACACCAACAATTGTGGCTGCATGTAGGAATGACTGTAAAGCTTCACAAAAATACTGATTCCTGGATTCTCGTTTCAAAGATTCTGACATAATTTATCCAGGCTGAGACTTCAACATCACTATTTTTTTTTCTTTTTTTTGAGACAGAGTCTCTCTTTGTCACCCTTGATAGATTTGCCCTGGCATCATATCTCACAGCAACCTCAAACTCTTAGGCTCAAGCAATCCTCCTGCCTCAGCCTCCCAAGTAGCTGGGACTACAGGAGCCTGGCACAATGCTTAGCTATTTTTAGCGATTCAGTCTCGCTTTTGCTCAGGCTAGTATCGAACTCCTGAGCTCAAGCAATCTACCTGCCTCAGCCTTCCACAGAGCTAGGATTACAGGCATGAGCCACCTCGCCTGGCTCAGCATCAGTATTTTTTTTTTTTTAACTTTAAAAAACAGACTAAGAAAACCAAATCTGGGCGGCACCTGTGGCTCAGTCAGTAAGGCGCCAGCCCCATAAACCGAGGGTGGCGGGTTCAAACCCAGCCCTGGTCGAACTGCAACAACAACAAAAAATAGCCAGGTGTTGTGGCGGGCGCCTGTAGTCCCAGCTACTTGGGAGGTTGAGGCAGGAGAATCGCCTAAGCCCAGGAGTTGGAGGTTGCTGTAGGCTGAGGGCTCTCTATGGCACGGCCCTCTACTGAGGGCTTTAAAGTGAGACTCTGTCTCTACAAAAAAAAAAATAATAATAATAGAAAACCAAATCTTTTCCCCCTATAAAACTGGCCTCCTAGTGTTATGAAAATAAGTACATAGCACAGTGTTTCTTTTTAACTTGTGGACAAAGACTTCTAGACAACTCAAAAAAATACATCTTCTTTTGCAACCCGGAATTCACTGTTCGTATGAGTTCTGATACATATAAGGATTATGCAAAAAAAAAAAAAAATTCAGAGTCCACTGATCAGCAGAGAATAATTACTGATGGGAAACACAAAAGAAGGGTTTGGTTTCTTACTAATGGGATTACCAGTGAATTTAATTGTATGTTATGTTGCATTTTAGTTCTGGTACAACAATTTAATACATGAAAATCTTCATACATGACTTCATACATGAAAATCTAAGCTTGTCTTCCTAAATAAAAAGAAAGTCGCCCCCATGGTTAAGAATGGAAAACTGTGGCTCCTTTCCTCAGTACATCTGTTTTTCAGGTCACGAAATTAGAGCACATATAAGAAATCGGATGATAGTCACCAAGAATGATTAAAACCATGAACTATCATGGAATTGAAAATACCACTTATCAGTTAATGCTGTTAATTTACACGCATGCTCATTTACCACATGGCAGTGCAAGGCTTCTGGATCATTAGTTTCGCGTTCACAGAACTGGCACAAACACTGCTCACTGTGCTACTGGACATGTAGGTAGGGTTCACTGCTTGAGGAGAACTGCACATCACCCACTCACACCAATAGAGGGGTTCACTAAAACGGGTGTCTGCGATGTGCTGGCTTAAGTTCCCAGGCATTACTGTCTTAGCCAGACACAGTGGCTCATGCTGCAACCCTAGCACTCTGGGAAGCTGAGGCATATGGGTTGCCTGATCTCATGAGTTTGAGACCAGCCTGAGCCAGAGCGACACCCCATCTCTAAAAAAAATCAGGATATTGTGGCAGGTGCCTGTAGTCCCAGCTACTCGGGAGGCTGAGGCAAGAGGATCTTGCCAAGAGTTTGAGGTTGTTGTGAGCTCTGACACTACAGCACTCTACAGAGGGCAACAAAGTGAGAATCTGTTTCAAAAAATAAATAAATAAATAAATACTGTCTTAGAATCACAGTATTTAGAAATGTAGGGATCCTCTTCCATGTAGTTTGGCAAGTTCTATCAGAAGCATGTTGGTAGGCAAACTTTCCTTGCATGCTCAACAACCACTTGAATCAGTACGTTTGTGCTTCAGGATCACATGCTGCTTTAAATCAGAAAAATATCTGCTGTTGAACTCACAAAGCTCACATTTATAGAGACCACTGCTATTAGCTCTTAATAAAGGCCCTTTCTGCTGGGCAGTCACATTCAAAGCCTGGCTGTTGTCAAGAATTTTAAAAATGTAGCTGGTGGCTCCTCATCAGTTTGGCTTTGGAGACTCTAGGAGGAATTGTTTTCCGTCTCTATATCATAATCCTGGGAAACCGCATGCGCTTCTACAGCAGTCGGAACATCTTCAGCTGTGTGAACTTCTGTAGGTCTCTGCTCTTGGGTTTGTTGCTTGATTGAGTCAAGTGAGAGCCACACTCTTCGTCACAAATTTCAACATCAGCAGATTTTTCTGTAGAAAAGGCAGTGTGGTGTAGAATTCTAAGTACTGGACTAGGAGCCAGATAGTTCTGGTTTCTGTTTCTGGCCTTGGTTCCATCTGTAAATTTTCACAAGTCATTTGATGTCTCAGTGTCAGAATCATTGTCTTTGTTGTCAAACTATTTTAAGACCGGCTGTCTCATAGACGCTATACCAATGTTAGGCTGTCGGCGGTGCCTGTGGCTCAAAGGAGTAGGACACAGGCCCCATATGCCAGAGGTGGCAGGTTCAAACCCAGCCCCGGCCAAAAACCACAAAAGAAACCCCAAACAAACATAAAAACAATGTTAGGCTATAACAGTGGTCAGAAAAAATTCCATTGAATCCATCTGCAATTCTGCTTATTCCAGAGGAGTCTGAATAATGAGAAGGGTGTAAAATCTTCCTCCTTTTTTTTAGGATACTCATTCATATCTTCTCAATTTGGCATAATTTTTACTTCTGGAGTAAAGAAAAATAAATTACAGGGAAGTTTCCACAGATAGTTAAAAAAAAAAAAAACGCCAGGGCCCTGGGCACGAGTGGCCATCCTGGGGCAGCTTGCCCAGGGGCACTGCCATAGGCTGCCCCCCTGCCCCCGCCTCCCTTGTGCCCTACGCCCTGTGGCAACAGTATTTTTAATGGTCCCCAGGTGATTCTACGGGGAGCTATAGATGAGAACAGCTAGTTGGAGAACACTACAATGACAGATTAATGTAACAGTTACACTTTCTTTCACTTTTTTTCCAGTTCTTAGCTTTCTCATCTGTACATAGTTTTAACAGCTATCATTTACTGGGGCCCTCAATGGTTTGCTGAAGGTCACGTAGGTTCATAAGTAGCAGTGTATGGTCTCTCTCCACTTTGCTATTTAGTCTTCCAACAAAATAGAAGATAAACCAAATGACCTCTAAAAATCCATCCAGCTCAAAAACTCTTTAATTTTAAGATTCTTATAAATGTTTTACTAATGCCTCTGTCAAGAGTGCCTGTGCACTCCAGAACCTTCTAAGTCTAACTATAAATACATGAATAAGTTGGATTCCCTTTCTTCTTTTTAGGTCAAGAAAGCATTAGCAATTCACTTAAATCTATTTCAAAGATGACAAAAAGCAAAGCAACATCATAGTGTATAAACCAAGAGTCCTGGTGAGATGAGACTGTGATAGGTGAAGCTCATGAGTTCAACCCACCCGCCTGGGCCTCCCAGAGTGAGATGCAGTGTTTAGATACCCATTTCTTCTAGTGGCCTGAGAATAATTGTTAGCTATTATGTATACCAATATTACCAAGGTAATTTGTTTAAAGATTTTTTTTTTTTTTTTGTAGAGACAGAGTCTCACTTTATCTCCCTGGGTAGAGTGCCGTGGCGTCACACCGCTCACAGCAACCTCCATCTCCTAGGCTTAGGTGATTCTCTTGCCTCAGCCTCCCAAGCACCTGGGACTACAGGCGCCCACCACAACGCCCGGCTATTTCTCTTTTTTGCAGTTCGGCCGAGGCCGGGTTTGAACCTGCCACCTTCAGTACATGGGGCCGGCGCCCTACTCGATGAGCCACAGGCACCGCCCTAAAGACATTTCATATTAAAACATATGTCATACCTCCCTCACAAATTCTGCTATTCAGTCTCCAACAGGATCATGGCATGTCATTGCCAGTTCATCTATTTATCCCATTCTATATTTACAGAATGAAGCCCGCAACATGGCAGACACTGTACTTGGGGTACAGTGAGAACACGACAAACCAACTCCCTGCCTTGTGAGGCCTATGGTCTAGTAGGAGACAGTGAGAAAGTCAGTAAGACCTTTATGAAAAGTATAGATTTTGAAGAATTCTGTAATATTACAATTAAAAACAACAACAACATGATGCCAAGAAGTAGAGTTTATAAGCAAGGAAACTTTAGTCTGAGCAAGAATGAGACCCTGACTCTACAAAAAAATAGAAAAATTAGTTGAATTAGTCTCAACTCTACAGGCCCAGCTACTTAGGAGACTGAGATAGGAGGATTGTTTGCCTCCCAGGAGTTTGAGGCTGCAGTGAGCTTTGATAACAGCACTACACTAGCCAGGGCAACAGAGTTACATGATTTATTTAATTTACAATAAACAAATAGTTAAATTATTTAAAACACAGATTAAATGACAAGTTATTAGCACACCGACTTTTAGAAAAGTCAAACAAAAAAGTGAATATAACTTCTTGGGTTCAGTTCTAAAATCTGCTAAGTGCTTTCTAGTTCAGAAGACAGGACCAGGATCCTGGCTGAATCGTCTCCCTGACTTGCCCTTAAAACATGCACAGGGTTATTTTATCAAAAGAGAGAAAGTTCTAACAAGATTTCAATATAAAACTATCCATTAATAGCTAGTCAGATTTTTTTTTTTTTTTTTGAGGCAGAGTCTCACTATGTCGCCCTCAGTAGAGTGCTGTTGTGTCATAGCTCACAGTAACCTCCAATCCTTGGGCTCAAGTGATTCTCTTGCCTCAGCCTCCCAAGCAGCTGAGAACTACAAGTGCCCACCACAACACCTGGCCGTTTTTTTGTTGTAGTTGCCATTGTTGTTTGGCAGGCCTGGGCTGGGTTCGAACCCACTAGCTCTGGTGTATATGGCTGGCACCCTAGCTGCTGAGCTACAGGTGCAAAGTCTACTAGTCAGACTTTTTTTTTTTGAGGCAGAGTCTTATTCTGTCACCCTGGATAGAATGCTGTGGCGTCATAGCTCACATCAACCTCAAATTCTTGCCTTTAGAAATCCTCTTGGCTCAGACTCCCAAATAACTGGGACTACAGGCACCCTAAAAAATGCCTGGCTTTTTTTTCTTTTTTTAGTAGTGACAAGGTCTCACTCTTGCTCAGACTGGTCTGGAACTCATGAACTCATGAACTCAAGCAGTCCACCTGCCTCAGCCTCCCAGAGTGTTAGGATTAAAAGCATGGGGCGGCACCTGTGGCTCATCGGGTAGGGCGCTGGCCCCATATACCGAAGGTGGCAGGTTCAAACCCGGCCTCGGAGGAACTGCAAAACAGAAAAATAGCCAGGCATTGTGGTGGGCGCCTGTAGTCCCAGCTACTCAGGAGGCTGAGGCAAGAGAATCGCCTAAGTTCAGGAGTTGGAGGTTGCTGTGAGCTGTGTGATGCCACAGCACTCTACTGAGGGTGATAAAATGAGACTCTGTCTCTACAAAAAAAAAAAGCATGAACCACCGCACCCAGCCTTACACTTTTTTTTTTCTTTTGATTGCTATTTGGATTGCTTCCAGTTTGAGGAAATTGTGAATAGTCCTGGTATAAACATTCTTGTACCTATCTCTTTTGGGGTATATTTTGGTGTTCAATACATGTCAGGAATAAAAGTCTGCATCATAGATATGTAACATTCAGCTTTAGTAGACACTCTCATACAGATTGCACAGTGGATATAAATGGTTTACACTCCCACCAGCAACAGATAAGAGTTTGAGCTGGAGGCCAGGTGCAGTGGCTCATGCTTGCAATCCTAGCACTCTAGGAGGCCTAGGCAGGTGTATTGCCTAAGCTCACGAGTTCGAGACCAGCCTGAGCAAGAGTGAGACCCCCCTGTCTCTAAAAACATAGCCCAGCATTGTGGCGGGCACTGGTAGTCCCAGCTACTCGGGAAGTTGAGGCAAGAGGATCAGTTGAGCCCAAGAGTTTGAGGTTGCTGTGAGTTATGATGCCACAGTGCTCTATCAAGGGCCACAAAGTAAGACTCTTATCTCAGAAAAAAAAAGGCAGGAGGATCCCTTGAGCCCAGGAGACTGCGCTTGCACTGCACTCTGCTAGGGCGATGAAGTGAGACTCAAAAAGGGAGGTGGGCTGGGCTCGGCAGCTCACGCCTCTAATCCTAGCACACTGAGAAGCCACGGCAGGAGGATTCCTTGAGCTCAAGAGTTTGAGACCAGCCTGAGCAAGAGTGAGACATCATCTCTACTAAAAAATGAAAAACTTAGGCATTGTGACAGGCATCCATAGTCCCAGCTACTCGGGATGCTGAGATGGGAGGATTTCATTTCATCTGGAGTCAGAAGCATGGCTCTCTTCCCTATTTGTTCTCTGGTGGGAAACTGGCCAGGGCTCCCAGTGCATGGGAACGATCACCATGTTTCCTGGGCATCCTGGTACCTTTGAGTCAAGCCACTGAGCTCAGGACACTGGGAAAAGGAAGAAAAACATCTTAAAGGGGCCTATGAGGTGTAGCAGTGAGAGGACACTCCCACCTGCACCTCTAGTTCCCGGACTTCCGCATTCTGGCTCTGGAGGAGAGGGCACCTGTGTTCTGTGCAGATTTAAAGCATATACTTACTACAACCAGTAAGACAGCAACCCAGATGTACAGAATCAGCTTCTCTAACTCAATCTTCAGCAGTCTATTCTACCATTTATCTTGCCAGATTATTCTAGGTAATGGAGTTAGTTCATTGCTAGAGCTGTGAATTCCACGATTATAATCCCATTTCTGTACTTCCTTGGCTACACGTGTCCCTTGATCTCAGGCAATGTGGTGTAGGATACAATGGCTATAAATCAGAAATTCTCTAAGTCCAAAGAGAGTGTTTCTGCGGCCAGGCATGGCTCATGCCTGTAATCCTAGCACTCTGGGAGGCTGAGGTGGGTGGATTGCCTGAGCTCGTGGGTTCAAGACCAACCTGAGCCAGAGCGAGACCTCATCTCTAAAAATAGCCAGGCATTATGGCAGGCGCCTGTAGTCCCAGCTCCTTGGGAGACTGAGGCTAGAGAATTGCTTAAGCCCAAGAATTAGAGGTTGCTGTGAGCTGTGACACCATAGCACTCTACTGAAGGTGACAAAGTGAGATTCTCTCTCTCTCTCTCAAAAAAAAAAAAAGTGGTTCTGGCAGGAGTGCTGGACGTGAGGAAGATAAATCAGCATCTAGAATACAAGTCTGACATTGTGAGGGGCAAACCACTGTTCCCTCCATAATGAAAGGAGACCAGTATAGTCAGTGTGTCACTAGGTGGGTGTCTGGTGGCTTTAGAACGGTGCCGCATCAGAGGCTCAGGTTCCCCTTTGTCATGGTGGGCAGGTGGGTACTCAGCAATTACGGCAGCCCAGTGAGGGGAAGCCCATCTTGCTGAGCTCTCTCCCGGCCACTGTGGCTGCTTTGTATGTAGGTTCATTGAGAAAACACCAGAGTGGCTGCAGAAGGAGATTAGCTGATATCAACAGGACCGGTTGTCTCACCCACCCATGTATGAAGAGCATGGTGCAAAATCTCCCAAGCCTTCATGACACCTATTTTCTTTTTGTAGTTTTTGGTCGGGGCTGGGTTTGAACCCGCCACCTCCTTGAGCCACAGGCACCGCCCTCTTTTTCTTATTTTTATTTTTTAAGGCCTGAAACAAAGTTTATTGAGAAAGAGAAAGACTGGCTTACAGAGTAAGAGCAAGATACACTTACAGAGCAAGCTATGTTCGCCATAGACGGTGCCATGGTCATGACAAGAAAAAGGCACCAAACCCATGACACTGATTTTCCCCATATTGTTTTCCAAGTCTCTAAAGATCTGTTTTTCACTGTTTATGAATCATTTCAGATCTGAGCCATCTGTCCTTTCACACAAAGTGGACAGTCAGATGTACTGTTCAAAGTTCTGCCTGATGGTAGGATTTCCCTCTCCATGGCCTTTCAGGGACACCCCTGCAGGAAGCTGTGTGACAGAAGCTGGTTTATCTAGAAGATTCTGCAGTGAACGCATGGTCACACGTGTAGGCAAGGAAGAGCAATGACTCAGGAGTCCAGGAAACTTAGGAAGCCGAGCCACCCACTTGTGCAAGACACTGGAGTCATGCAGGTCTAGGGGTGGAACAACTGTGTGAGCAGGTTGATTTCACGTGTCCGTCTCCATGCGTCACGGAAGGATGCCGCCGCACATCCACAGTGGCACGGTGCAGTGACACTCCCAGTCACGTGGCTAGTCTGGGTCACACAAACATGGGGTGGCCCATGGGGAGGCTTTTATGCTCTACCAGGGCCCAGCAACAAGCCAGAGCTGCCTTCGAATGGTAAGAATAGCCAGCAGGTCATGTTGGGATATGTTCATAAGACATCTCAGTTGGTCACAGATATTTTGAGTTATCATTGCGTCTGCTGGGGCATAGAGTTCAAGTGGAAGGGCATTAGCACCACAGCCTGGATCTGCCTCAAACCCCTTCTTGCTCTGTACCCCACTCAAAACTGTCAGCATCACAACTGAGTATGTGATGTGTCAGAACAGCATGGTCAAAGGTGACAGGTGTTGGGCAGCGCCTGTGGCTCAAAGGCGTATGGTGCCGACCCCATATGTCAGAGGTGGTGGGTTCAAACCCAGCCCCAGCCAAAACCCGCAAAAAATAAAATAAAATACCACACACACACACAAAAAAGGTGACAAGTGTTGCCTCCAAAGAAATGTGGTGCCCTGTCGTGGGGGTCAAATGCAAAGTACAGCAACCTGCTTGTCACTTTTAGAGAGTGAGACGTGCCCCAGCACCCCCTAGAAACATTTCACCTGTGGCAGCTCCTGCACTTCCACGGACTTTCTCTCTCTCCCTGTGGCACAAATGTGGCTGTGGGGTACTTGCTACGTGAACTTTCTGTTCCGCTATCATTGTGAAGTATTAAACTGATGCTGTGCGGAAGATCAAGATGATCGATGTCCTTTTGGACGGTTTTATATCAGATACCAGAAGAGTTCACCTGGCTTGGGTGCAAACAAGGGAAGGTATCATGTCCTGTCTTGGCTAAGGAACTGCTTCTGATTTTTATTAGTGACGAGAAAGAGGAAGAAAGCATTTGCCAGGTCAACAGCTATAAATAGATACCTAGGGTTGTATTGATTGGTTCCAGGGAAGATACTGTGTCCAGACCATCCTTGTTTTTGGCATCACCATCTGTTTGCGGTAATATGTGATCATTCTCCGTGACCAGTCTAACTTTTACACTGGCAAAAACAGGCAAGTTGCTAGGAGTGAGATAAGAGTCACACCACCGCATCTTTCACGTGTTGATGGTGGCATTCAATTGGGCAGGGAATTTATTTTGGCTCACTCTCTTGAAGGGAGGTCGGGTACAGTTCTAGGGGTTTCGCTTGGCTCTTTCCACCTTAGCAACCCTTGCTTCATGAATCAGAGAACGAGCTTGGGCCTCTGCCTGTTACTGAGTTTATCTGGCCCTACATTCCAAGACTGTGAAATAACCACAGTGAGGATCCGATGTCCTGCTGGACGCACTGTGAGATGGACTCGGGCCCAGACTCCATCAGTTGTCCGAGCAGTGGACCACAGTGGCATTCTTCAGGTCTCCCAGGGTAAAGGTCAGTTCAGAGCAAGTATCTAATAACTCCTGGGAGGTCTTGTTATTCTTCTTCGCCCTTTGTATAGTTTCCTAGATACATGGCCACAGGTGCCTCCAGGGAAGAGAGGGATGACTCTTGGTAAACCCCTCTCCCTCCATTACAACACCCTTCCTCACAAGGGTGGCTTAGATGTGGGAGGTCAGAGGCCAGGACCCAATATGGAGATTTGAGGTCTTCCTCCAATTTTTCCACTTGTATATGTCAAGAATAACTTCAGTAGCTATTGCCATAGATGCCTGTGGGTAAAAATGCTCCGCTCACCACCTTCTCTGTTTACTGTGGTCATTGTGCTCACCTTGTCTTAGATGGTTAAACACTGCCAGGGGCCTCACGCCTCTGGGATCTGGTATTCCCGGATCAGGGAAACTGATCCCTTTGCAACATCCCCCAAGGTGATCTTCAGCCTTTCCAGGACAGCCACTAGTTCTTCAAGCATGATGGTGTCTCTCCACTGACGCACTTCCTGCTGGCTTGGTGACAGGGGCACGAGAAGGTGGCTGTGCAGTCATTTGTAATAGAGAAGTACTGCTCTTAGGTATGCCAGTGCAGTTCTAGCATTTTGACCTAATTAACTACAGGCAAGAAGTAGGTCACAGAAACCTGGACTCACACAAGAGTGTACGTCAGAATCCCCTGGGGAGCTTGTGATTCCTGGGCCCTACCCCATGAGTTTCTGATTCAGTAGATCTGGGCTGGGGTCTGAGAATGTGCATTTCTGAGTTCCCAAATGATGCTGACACTGCTGTTTAGGGACATGGGTTGAGAATCACTATTTGACATTTCAACCTCATTATATTATAGGCTTAAAGAAAATTTTCCTCAACCTTTAAAATGCACACAAATCACTTGGGGGTCTTGCTAAAATGCAGGGCTTTGATCCACTAGGTCTGGGGTGAATGGTGAGGTTCTAGGGGACTGTGAGGGATTCTAGTCAGCTCCCGGGTGATGCCACACCATGGCTGCTGCTTCACAGACTGCAGTGAGCATCAAAACCAATAGCCATGAGTCCAAGCTTCAATTAGCCAAGGTGGCAGACCGTTAATGTCCCTCTTAGGGGCTCTGTCCAACACATTATTTCCTACCCCACTTCTGTGACTTTGATTCAATAAAGTCCTATTATTTTTTCTTCCTTTGTCTAACACTTCTGGAATCCATTCCCATATGGGCTCCCCAGACTCCTGACATTACAGATTGGTGCAATCCTGACCTGAGCTTTTTTGTTTGTACAGGCTCCCTCCACTCAGTTCAGGAATTTGCAGCTCCTTTCAGTAAGGGGCTAATGGCCCAGAGGGGTTTGTGCTGAGGAGCCCTGAGGGGCACCAGAATCAGCTTGTGAGAAAGATACCCCAGGTACAGTCATTGAAAGAATTTATGCAGGTGAGAACCGGTTCTCTGAAATCACGGAGGAAGAGCTTCCTTCAGTAGCTAAGGAAGTGCAAGAGACCTTGGAGTTTCAAAGTTCATAGACTCACCAATATAAATCTATTCCACCTCTGCTTCAAGTCCTACTCTCCACCAGCACCCTTCTCTTGGCAGAAGAGACCTAGTGAAGACTTTAACTGGTGCTGCAGCCCGATTAAATGTTGCTGAGCATTGCAATTAGGACCTGGGCTTGGCCCACAATGTCACCTGCTTTTCAACTATAAGAGATGCTTCATCCCTCAAAGGCTGTCACACATCCTCTCATGTAATCCACTTATAATCTCAATTGCAAGGTGATGGTTTCATTTTTCCTTTATTCTTTTTTTTTTTTTTTTTTGCGTGGGGCTGGGTTTGAACCCACCACCTCCAGTGCCCTACTCCTTTGAGCCACAGGCACTGCCCTTCCTTTATTCTTTAGACACCTTCTGGGACTGTCAAAAGCAGCCAAGTGTCTCCATTGTCACATAATCATTATTGTCACCATAATGGCAATACCACAGTATTTGGTCTCCTAATGCCCTCTTCCTGCTCACACTGTGATAATCTAATAATCATGATGCCTCCATGTAGAAGGGATCTATGTTCCATTTTCCTCTGGCAAATATGTTGTCTCTAAGAGATTCAAATACACGGGCTACCCAAACCCAGAATCCCAATCTGAGCATCATTCACCTGAAGCCACTTGTGGGTAGCCACTTCAATATCAGTTAAGATCTCAGAAAGAAATAAATGACATACTCCAACTGGATAGTTTACAAAGAGTTTAATAAAGGCACTATCTACAAGGATGTGAGTAGGATAGGGAATTCACAAAGAATGGTACAGTGGGGTTAGTAACAGCAGGGCACCATTACCACCCCTAGACCCGAAGGATCAATGAGAATGTTCTTTCCCAACTAGAAGTTAGAGAGGGCTATGTGTGGAGGATCATCAGGGTCCCACCCTGAGAGCTGCGGCCACTGAGACCTTTGGAAACTGGTGGTGATGGACTGAAGAAATATAGAATTAGAAGCAATGGCAAAGAAAGACAAGAGACATGGAGTAGAATTAAAAGCGGGGGCCAGTAGTCCATTGCCCATCGTGGGATTCCAGCAATGGCCCAAAGTGTTTGCTCCACTCTGATTTTTTTTTTCTTTTCTTTTTTTTTTTTTTTGAGACAGAGCCTCAAGCTGTCAACCTGGATAGAGTGCTGTGGCATCACAGCTCACAGCAACCTCAAACTCCTGGGCTCAAATGAGTCTCTTGCCTCCACCTCCCAAGTAGCTGGGACTACAGGCGCCCACCACAACGCATGGCCATTTTTTGGTTGCAGCAGTCATTGTTGTTAGGAGGGCCAGGGCTGGATTTGAACCCACCAGCTCAGTTGTACGTGGCTGGCGCCTTAGCCCATTGAGCCACAGGCGCCAAGCCACCACTCTGGTTTTATTTAAGATGAAGGAGGGAACAAAGGCATCAGCAGCTTCTGGGATTGAGCCTATCAGCTTCTATTGTTATTATAATCAACCTTAAGGGTGGCCCTTCAGTAATCTGAAATCTGAGCCTTGGTTTGGGAGAGCCTCTTGCTTGAGGTCACATACACAGATTTCTTGGGAATTGTGAAGCTCCTTTAGTTCTCTGTGGAATGAAATGCCATCAGTGTTAATCTCCTCTGAGGGATCGTGGGAGGGAGGCATTTTCCTCCCATCACCACCACAGAGGATCTTCCTCTGCTTTAAGGGATATAAGCTCTTTGCCCATATCTCAGAGCTCGATGCCAGTCTCCACAATGGGCATCTACTTTGCCTGTTAACAGGCAGGAAATGCCTAGAAGATGTATCTTTTTCTAGGACTCATCATAGACTTTTCTATGACACTTATTCTCCTCAGACTGCTCACAGACCCAGCAGGGTGTTTGTAAGCTGTAACCCCAACAGGCTAGAATTTCAGAAAAGGCAAGAAGCTTGTTAGCAATAGCTAGCTTAAATGTAAACTAGCTGACTTTACTTTGTTCTGACTCACTCAGCTTACTTTTTAGTTTTCCTCTTTTTCTGGGGGTGCTTTTCCTTTCCCAAGAATGGCATCTTCAGCCCCCATTCTTCCAGCAGAGGATCATCAGACCTCCCACCCTGTCCATGGTCACCCCACAGAAAGGGAGCAAGGGGACTATAGGATGAATTCAATTGGAAGTCCAAGGGCAAGGACAGCTATTGATGTAAACCCTATAGGTTAGCTTCCTGTGAGACATAGCAGGGTAGAGCAGGATCAGCAATGCTTCTGGAGGAACAAATGGAAGATAGCTTTGTTTTTTCATTCATAAAAATATCCAGGAAAGTAGTTCCACATCAGCATGCAAAGCACTTTTTCTTTTTTTTGAGATAGAGCCTCAAGCTGTCACCTGGATAGAGTGTTGTGGCTTTACAGCTCACAGCAACCTCCAATTCCTGGGCTCAAGCGAGTCTCTTGCCTCCGCCTCCCAAGTACTGGGACTACAGGCACCTGCCACAATGCCCGGCCATTTTTTTGTTTTGTTTTGCAGCCGTCATTTTTGTTTGGTGGGCCCAGCTTGGATTTGAACCCACCAGCTCAGGTGTACGTGGCTGGTGCCTTAGCCCGCTGAGCCACGGGCACCTAGCCCAAAGCACTTTTTTAATGGCAATATGTTATGCCCTTGTGTAAATGTTCCACCTTTGACTTAATATCTTCATGGTGGACATTTAAGTGGCTTCCAATGTTTGGCTATAATAAACAAAGGGCACTACTGTCGCGCCACCTGTGCAGCTCCCATGACAGCACAGCCGTGATGGAGAGGACAAAGGCTTCAGTGCCTCCCAGAAAAATGACGAAACTGGCTTCAAGGAAAGCAAGCACATCTGTTCAAATTGCAAGGGCAGAGCTCAGAAATACCCTAGTCTACAACTGCTTGACCTGTGATTTTTAAAAATTAACTTTTGTGTGGGTGGCAACTGTGGCTCATCTAGTAGGGCACCAGCCCCATATCCTGAAGGTAGCAAGTTCAAACCCGACCTCGACAGAACTGCGAAACAAAAAAATAGCCAGGTGTTGTGGCGGGCTCCTGTGGTCCCAACTACTTGGGAGGCTGAGGCAAGAGCACTGCCTAAGCCCAGGAGTTGGAGGTTGCTGTGAGGTGTGTGATGCCATGGCACTCTACTGAGGCGATGAAGTGAGATTCTGTCTCTACAAAAAAAATAAAAAATAAATAAACACAAGATTCCAACATATATTTTCTCCTGGACTCCTAAAATGTCTCTGAGCTAGGATGTCCATAAATTTCTTGAGATTTAACCTTCTCAAAAGTCCATAATCATCACCAATGCTTCCATGATACTTGGAATGCTTCTTGTATTTGGTACATTATTATTCTGATGAAGGATTTTATTATCTAGTTCCTGGAATGGCTCCAGGGGAGATTCTTTAAAATGTGGATGAGGATATCTTCACAGAGAAGATACTCCACAAAAATGTGGAAGAAGCTCCAGCATTCAAATCTGTGCCCAGAGCTGACCCTTATAATCCTAGCACTCTGAGAGGCTGAGGAGGGTGGATTGCTTGAACTCAGGAGCTCAAGACTAGCCTGAGTACAATTGACACCCCATCTCTATGTGTAAAAGAAAAAAAGAGGCTCGGTGCCTGTGGCTCAATGGGCTAAGGCGCCAGCCACGTACACCTGAGCTGGCAGGTTCAAATCCAGCCCGGACCCGCCAAACAACAATGACGGCTGCAACCAAAAAAAAAATGGCTGGGCGTCGTGGCAGGCACCTGTACTTGGGAGGCGGAAGCAAGAGACTCGTTTAAACCCAGGAATTGGGCTCGGTGCCTGTGGCTCAACGGGCTAAGGCGCCAGCCACATACACCTGAGCTGGCGGGTTCAAATCCTGCCCAGGCCCGCCAAACAACAGTGGTGGCTGCAACCTAAAAATGGCCGGGCGTTGTGGTGGGCGCCTGTGGTCCCAGCTACTTGGGAGGTAGAGGCAAGAGAATCACTTGGGCCCAGGAATTGGAGGTTGCTGTGAGCTGTGATGCTACAGCACTCTATCCAGGGTGAGAGCTTGAGTCTCAGTCTCAAAAAAAAAAAAAAAAAAAAGAAAAAAAGAAAGAGGAAAGGAAAAGAAAAGAAGAGAAGGGGGGAGGGAGGGAGGGTGGGAAAGAGAAAGAAAGGGAAAGAGAAAAAGAGAAAGGATGGAAGGGCCTGGCTTGGTGGCTCATGCCTGCAATCCCTGCACTCTGGGAGGCCAAGGTGGGTAGATTGCCTCAGTTCACAGGTTAGAGACCAACCTGAGCCATAGCAAGACCTCTTTTCTAGAAATAGCCTGGCTTTGTGGTAGGTGCCAGTAGTCCCAGCTACTTGGGAGGCTAAGGCATGAGGATTGTTTGAGCCCAAGAGTTTGAGGTTGCTGTGAGCTATGACACCATTGTGCTCTACTGAGGGTGACAAAATGAAACTGTCTCTCTCAAAAAAAAAAAAAAAAAAAGGCCAGGCACGTGGCTTAGACCTATATCCTAACACTCTGGGAGGGTGAGGCTAGTGGATTGCTCAAGCTCATGAGTTTCGACCAGCCTGAGCAAAAGCAAGAACCCATCTCTACTAAAAATAGAAAAGCTGGGTGGCACCTGTGGCTCAAGGAGTAGGGTGCCGACCCCATATACCAGAGATAGTGGGTTTAAACCCAGCCCTGGCCAAAAACTGCAAAAAAAAAAAAAAAGGAAAAGAAAAGAAACTCTAGTATTTGGCATCAACCTTCTGAGACACGAGAAAGAATGGAGATTGGCCAGAGAAAGGCTTTACATTGTGTCCAAGGCCACTGACTGCCAAGCCACAACAGGTATTTCCTCTTTCTTCCTTGCTAATCCTACCCTGGATTTATTGGGGGAGGGGAGAGGTAACTGGTTCAGGAAGGGAAATGAATCCTAATTTTAGGATTCTCTAGGGATAATGTTGCCCCCTAGGGGATATCTTGGAAATTATCGAGGGAAATTAACCAGTGTTTTTCGTTGTCATTTGGTTCTCAAGGGAACTGTGTTGCTTCCACCAGGATATCTTGAAATTTACCTTTTTGGGTCATCACAAGGATAAGGGACTTGTTAAGGCCCTAGAGGACAGGGTTCAAAGACTGCTAAGATGTCCTGCAATATAACCATTCATAATGATTGATCCTCTAACAAACAAGCTTAATGATAGTTCTTAAATAATGGAAAAGACTGTTTATAGTAAACTATATTAAGCTGTAACATTGAACTTTTTCAGTTCTTTTGGAATTCTGTACATACAAAAGTTATGGTAGGGCCAGTTGTGGTGTCTCCCACCTGTAATCCTACCACTTTGGAAGGCTTATGGGGGAGGATCCTGAGCAAGAGAGAGAATCTTCTTTACGAAAAGCAGAAAAATTATGGCTCGGCGCTTGCAGCTCAAGCAGCTAAGGTGCCAACCACATACACCAAAGCTGGAAGGTTCGAAATCAGCCTGGGCTTGCCAAACAATAATGACAACTACAACCAAAAAATAGCTGGGCGTTGTGGCGAGGGCCTTGGGAGGCTAAGGCAAGAGAATTGATTAAGCTCAGGAGCTGGAGCTTGCTGGAGCACTCTATCTAGGGTGATAGCTTGAGGCTCTGTCTCAAAAAATAAAATAGGGGCGGCGCCTGTGGCTCAAAGGAGTAGAACCACAGCCCCATATGCTGGAGGTGGCAGGTTCAAACCCAGTTCAGGCCCAAAACTGCAAAAAATATATATAAATAAATAAATAAAAATAAAAAGGAAGAAATATTAAGACAACAATACCTACTACACATGCTCCATCAAACAGCCAAAATGATCTTTCAAAAATATAAATCAGTGGCTCGGCACCTGTGGCTCAAGTGGCTAAGGCGCCAGCCACGTACACCTGAGCTGGAGGGTTTGAATCCACCCTGGGCCCACCAAACAACAATGACGGCTGCAACCAAAAAATAGCCGGGCGTTGTGGCAGGCGCCTGTAGTCCCAGCTACTTGGGAGGCAAAGGGAGGAGAATCGCTTGAGCCCAGGAGTTGGAGGTTGCTGTGAGCTGAGCTGTGACGCCATAGCACTCTACCCAGGGTGACAGCTTGAGGCTCTGTCTCAAAAAAAAAAAGTATATATATATACATACATAAAAATCAGTATGTATGTGTGTGTGTGTGTATGTGTATATATATATATAAAAAAAATCAGGCCGGGCATAATGGCTCACGCCTATAATCCCAGCACTCTGGGAGGCTGAGGCAGGCAGATAGCTTGAGCTCACAAGTTCAAGAACAGCTTGAGCAAAAAAGCGAGACCTTGGCTCAGTGCCCGTGGCTCAAGTGGCTAAGGCGCCAGCCATATACACTTGAGCTGGTGGGTTTGAATCCAGCCCGGGCCTGCCAAACAACAATGAGGGCTGCAACCAAAAAACAGCCGGGCATTGTGGCAGGTGCCTGTAAACCCAGATACTTGGGAGGCAGAGGCAGAAGAATCACTTAAGCCCAGGAGTTGGAGGTTGCTGCGAGCTGTGATGCCACTGCACTCTACCCAGGGTGACAGCTTGAGGCTCTGTCTCAAATAAATAAATAAATAAATAAAATAAATAAAAATAAAATAAAAAGTGAGACCTTGGTTGGCGCCTGTGGCTCAATGGGCTAAGGCGCCAGCCACGTACACCTGAGCTGGCGGGTTCGAATCCAGCCCCCGGGCCCGCCAAACAACAATGACGGCTGCAACCAAAAAATGGCCGGACGTTGTGGTGGGCACCTGTGGTCCCAGCGACTTGGGAGGCAGAGGCAAGAGACTCGCTTG